>JASAMW010003878.1:0-17299 GCA_030247985.1 Epsilonema sp. ZAB3_2
CACCGTAAGCATGTAAGCCTATAGCATGTGGAGCAAAGCCCGATCTTATGGGGTTAAACCTGATTTGAAACCAAGCCGTTCTTTCTATTTAGGCCCGCGGCTCCTCTGCAACAAAAACCACTCATCAGCTCTTTACAAAGCTTTCTTCTTCAAAGCTTACTGTCGCTTTCTTTGCCTCCAGTAGCTGGAAAGTACGGCCGAGTTGGCCAAAATCTGACATTGAAGAGTCCGTAAACACATAGACGACACTGTAGCGAGCGGGCGGTAACCAGAGCCAGGTTGATCGCCGTCGCCGTTCTTACTCGGACACTTCGGATACCACGGCTGAGAATGAACCGGGCACCGCCGCCTGAATTGCCTGCACAAACTGAACCGAACTGCTGAAGGTCTGTATGGATGCCACTGAAACAAAAAAATCGGCTCAATGGCTTGCACAGTGTATGCCGTGTGTTTTGAAATCATAGCATCACAGGTAATTAAGCAAGGCCCCCCGAACACACTGCAAGTACGCTCAAATTATAGCAATGATTCTTGCATTTCTTTTCCTGTGTGAAGACTAAATAGTACCGTATTTACCGGTGCATAACCCCCCCCCCCCCCCCAATGCATAGCATACCCCCATATTGGCAAAACCTCAAAAATGCCAAATGCATAACCCCCCCCCCCCCCCTATGCATACCCCCATATGTCCTGTCCAGTACCTGAACCTACCTATGTACGCTGGTCATATAGTACCCATAGCCACTCCCACACCAAGCTAAGATGCCTGTAAGCCTGCTTGGGGGTGTATTGTACTAGAATAACCGTGTTTTGACCTCAATTATGCCCTAAAACACGTGCTTTTGACCTAATCAAGTCCTCTGCTTAAGATGGAAAACGATTGTAATCGATATCTTGGTTTTTTTAAAGTTGGGCTTGATTTATCTTTTTTGTTGTGTTTTTGTGGCTGCAAGTGGATAGTGGATTTTAAGAACTGTGATGTTGTATGAAGTTTGGTTGGTTCAACTGTTCTGCTTTTTCGGTTGAGACCGAAAAAGCTGGTGTCTCACAGAGTGGTTTAACATAGAGTGTAAATAAATATTCAATTATGTGTTGTTCATTATTTTGATGATAGTTTAGTGTTTCCATTCAAGCGAATTACGTTTGACACAATAGTCCACCTGAATCTGTTGAAGATGTGGATGTGGGGGGGGGGGGGGGGGGGTGTGAGAGTGGAATGAGTAGGAAGGAGTTGAGTAAGCTGGTTGGGAAAGTTTTTGGGACAATATTGAGAATCCATTTTATGTTGAAGTGCTGGAGTGGGATGTGAGCTCTGGCTTTGATAGCAGATGGACAACTTATATAGAAGAACAGTGATAAAACCACCAATAGCCATTCCTATTGTGTACTCCCATTACATTACTGTCTCATTATAGTGATTACCCACCTCTAATAGCCACAGCCAGCACGCCAGCACCCCGCCAGTTGCAAATTATTGTGTACTCCCATTACGTACATTACCGTATTTACCTGTGCATAGCCCCATGGGGCTATGCAAAAATTGAGAGGTCCTATATGGGGCTATGCATAGGGGGGGGGGGGGGCTATGCATAGGGGGGGCTATGCATGGGACATTTTTTATGTTTTTCAGAGGTGCGCAGAGGCATACTTTTTAGGTCAAAAGCACGTGTTTTAGGGCATAATTGAGGTCAAAACAGGGTTATTCTAGTACAATACACCCCCAAGCAGGCTTATAGGTATCTTAGCTTGGTGTGGGAGTGGCTATGGGTACCTTATGACCAGCTTATGTAGGTAAGTTCAGGTACTGTACAGTACTGTACAGTACATATGGGGCTATGCACAGGGGGGGGGGCTATGCATTGGGCATTTTTTATGTTTTGCCAATATGGGGCTATGCATCGGGGGGGTGTATGCATAGGGGGGGGTTATGCACAGGTAAATACGGTACTGTCTCATTATAGTGATTACCCACCTCTAATAGCCACAGCCAGCACGCCAGCTTCGGCCAGCTACGCTGGCCTCGTTGGCTTTGCTGGCAAACTATACTCACCTCTATTTTAAAACGCGATGTCTGGAAGGATTCAGTATTGCTGTACAGTACCGTGGACAGGGGGGTAATTTTCAGTTTTCTGCTGATGACGTGAGCTGATAGCCCAACTGAGTTTAGGTATTTTTACAAAAAGACAGGGTCGAAAATTCACACCCAGTCCTGAGATATAAGGCCTCAAAGTTGACCACAATTTGACCCTGATTTTTCATACCATCATACTCATCAATTGAGAATCCATACCTCTAATAGCCAGCACACCAGCTCGGCCAGCTACGCTGGCCTCGCTGGCTTTGCTGGTAAACTATACCCACCTCTATTAAAACGCGATGTCTGGAAGGATTCAGTATTGCTGTACAGTACCGTGGACAGGGGGGATTTTCAGTTTTCTGCTGATGACGTGAGCTGATAGCCCAACTGATTTTAGGTATTTTACAAAAAGACAGGGTCAAAAATTCGCATCCAGTCCTGAGATATAAGGCCTCAAAGTTGACCACAATTTGACCCTGATTTTTCACCCTAAAATTAGGGTAAATAGCCCCACAGTAGGGCTTTAGGGCTATAAATTTGCACACAAATAGGCCCTATGGTACACATAATGGTGGTACACATAATGGTGGCACATGTAATGATGAAAGAGAATATTGATTCTCGAAAATTAGTTCGATGAATCTTTGCTTCTTATTTCCACACTGAATCGAACCCCATCCCATTATTTACGGATTACCGTATTTACTGTACATAGCCTCCTACCATGCATACACCCAAATTTTCAAAAGACACACGAAATGATCTATAAATAGGCCAAATATAAGCGTACCTCCATATGTACTGTAGAGTGGTGGTATACATAATGATGGTACACATAATGGTGGTACACATAATGGTGGCACATAACGGTGGTACACATAATGAAGAAGCATTTGTACTGAAGAAGCATAATGGTGGCACATAATGGTGGCACATAACGGTGGTACACATAATGAAAGAAGCATTTGTACTGAAGAAGCATTTGTAGTGATGCAGCCCATAGACCACACAGCTCCCTGCGCTCTCAGTACTGAAATAGATTTCCATGCGCAACCGACACAGAGGCTGCCTGCGTACACGCGCGCGCGTACAGATCGCTCCGCCCACTCCACTCTCACTGGCCGATAGTGGACTGCGCTGATTGGCTGCGGCTGCTATAAGAGGGCATTTTTGGTAATTCTTGACTTAGGCCTGAATGGCAGAATCGATAAATCAAATGTGTTGCGATCTAAAGGTTCCGAGTTCAAAACTACCCTGGTACAAGAATTTTATAAATTCAAAAATTATACTTATACACACAAAACATACACCCTGTACAAAAGATAGGCGACCTAAGTATGTTATTAAGAGGGAAAGCAAGCCTACATATGTACGTATACAGAGAAAATATTTCCTTTACAAAAGATAGCCGGTTCTAAGTACGTTGTTAAGGCAGAATGTCTGAGTCGTGTGAGAGTCTGAGTATAGAGGGCTGGACAGGGTCAATTTTCACTGGGTGGGGCGAATGCAGGAATCAATAGCCAAAGTGTTAGGCTTCCAGAAACCAAAAAGCGCATCCCAAAATTCGCCCTGTGTGGCGAGCTACACACGCCCAAAGTACGGCAAGTCGAAAAAACGCCGAAATTGACCCTTTTCTCCAGATATTTCCGGTTCCACTGGAGCTATCGGGCTGATTTTTTGTATACACATAGCCCCCATGGGACTTTAGGTGCTTGCAAAATTTCAGCCCTCTACGCCTCTTGGAACATAAGTTAGGGCGTTTCAAAGTTCGAAAATTACAGTAGCGGGATTCGCGATTTGGCAGGAATATGTGAATAGCGCATCATGTTGTGAATCGGCCGCTCTAATTTTTCGCTCAGTTTTTAGGGACGACCTTACTCTATGTAAATATAGAAAAAACAAAAATTCCATAGTGGTCCGAGCTCGAGCTAGAGGGGCCTGAATACCGTAATGTAGGCAGAGAAAAGGGGTCAATTTCTACGTACAGAGCGTCCGTACGTCTGCACGTCCGTACGTCAAACATACGCTGGCGCGTTCACCAGACGTCCGTCACGTCCGTCAAATCCGTAACGGACGTATCTAGGAGTACATGGCACACCGCAAACAACCGTGTACTCCTAGATACGTTTTACGGAATTGATGGACGGACGTGACGGACGCCTGGTGAACGCGCCATGCATCTGTCCGTCTGGCATATCTAGGAGTAATTGACACGACCAGGTACTCCTGGATACGTCGGACGTACGCCGGACGCAGACGTATGTCGTCATGTGAACACGGCATCACTGTACAGCTCCCTATGTCATACGGAAACATGCCAGGAATGTACGTACGTACTTGCGTTTACGCACAAAGCCGGGATACCAGTAATGCGCAGGCATGTCGAGTACTAATACTGATGGCTGTGCGTAAAAGCAAGTTCGCTTGTTTGGCCCCTTGTTCTTGGCCGTTGTGTACAACAGTCCACAATCCACAACAATTGCGTTGCATACTTACCTTGCCGCCGACGCATTAAAACAGCTGCCGATTTGAATGTTGATCCACAGATGGCATAATTGAAACGCTGAGCGTGCCCAAATACGGCATCTACAGGGCCGAATAAGCACAGAGCAGGGGCCAGGGGCGTGAAAACTGGGCAAATAGCACGTCGTATGCAGTCATTTCAGGCAATGAACACGGAAGGAAGCTGCGAAGGCCGCAGGAATAACGCAACTGCTGCGTACATTGGCTCAAACACGGCAATGACTAATAAAAGCATGATAAAAGCACGTTGAATGCATTTTCTGGCGCAGGAATGCTGGCGGAAGTTGTTGTTTCCGGTTGATCTCGTGAAAAAGTGTCCATGAGATGGCGTATGATACAGAAAATTTGAAAGCGAGCGCCCCGAAACGTGACCGACGTCGCGTTGCGCTCTGTACGTAGAAATTGACCCCTTTTCTCTGCCTACATTACGGTATTCAGGCCCCTCTAGCTCGAGCTCGGACCACTATGGAATTTTTGTTTTTTCCATGTTTACATAGAGTAAGGTCGTCCCTAAAAACTGAGCGAAAAATTAGAGCGGCCGATTCACAACATGATGCGCTATTCACATATTCCTGCCAAATCGCGAATCCCGCTACTGTAATTTTCGAACTTTGAAACGCCCTAACTTATGTTCCAAGAGGCGTAGAGGGCTGAAATTTTGCATGCACCTAAAGTCCCATGGGGGCTATGTGTATACAAAAAATCAGCCCGATAGCTCCAGTGGAACCGGAAATATCTGGAGAAAAGGGTCAATTTCGGTGTTTTTTCGACTTGCCGTACTTTGGGCGTGTGTAGCTCGCCACACAGGGCGAATTTTGCGATGCGCTTTTTGGTTTCTGGAAGCCCAACACTTTGACTATTGATTCCTGCATTCGCCCTACCCGGTGAAAATTGACCCTGTCCACGAAGATCGCACAGCTCCCAGAAACCTTGTATTAAGGAAAGTCAAAAGTGGGACATTCGTATCCTGCAATGATGAGGGTATTCTCCAGCACTGCGCCTATCAACCCACGTTGAGTATCCTGCAATGATGAGGGTATGCTCCAGCACTGCGCCTATCAACCCACGTTGAACGAAGCCATCCCTTCTGTCTCACGGCTTATGCCGTGAGACAAAAATATGCCTCTGCGCACCTCTCAAAAACATAAAAAATGCCCCATGCATAACCCCCCCCCCCCTATGCATACCCCCATATCCCCATATGGGACCTCTCAATTTTTGCACACCCCCCATGGGGCTATGCACCGGTAAATACGGTAATATGAAGTGAAGTAAAATCTACGTAATTACCAGATGAGTTGAAGAAAACGAGGACGTAGCTGATGAAGTAGTTGACGTTCTGGCTCGTTGTGCTTTGAATGGCCGCTTTTATGGCTCCGTTGATAACAGTCAAGTCGGCAGACATGGTGTCCGTGTACTGAATGACAAAGGCCAGAGACCGCCCAGCTGGACTATTTGGCACATTGGTGTTACGAGAGTAGCACGTGGCTACAAAAAGGCGTCCAAAAAGCTCAGAAAGAGCCACTGAGTACGTATTACGTAGCGTAGCGAATACTAGCCTTACCAAATAGAAAGCGGTGACAGTTTGACAAAGTTTACCAGCTTGACAGTTGGTTCCCGTCCATCCTTCGGGACAGAAACAAGTTTGCGCTGAGCTGGAAGGCGATCCACCATTGTAGCAGCGGATGATCTGGCATCTGGTGCCTTTCCAGCCAGCCGGACACACGCATCGACCCTCGTACCTCACGCCGCCATTCATACACACCAGCTCTGCAATCATAAAAATCGTTTTTTGCTACACCTCCAGTGGACAGACTGTAATTCATACATATTCCATACTACACACACATACAGTACATATTACGAAGTGTACATGCGTATGTACGTACGGGGTCTGGTGCAAATGCCAGCTCGGATTCGGCTGAATGCATAGCCAAATTCGTCTACTCCTGTCATCTGAAATAAAATATTCAGTAAATCAAGTAACACCTGCACATTATGCAAGGACATCGCCAGAGATGCGCACCATCTTCTACTGAACTTACCACCATCCCAAATCCTTGACGATAGCATCCAATTGGCATTGAGTAGTACTCGAAGGTGCATTTCTGGCGAAGACTGAAGCCGGAAGCACCGAGCATATTTCCACTGATGTCGAACAGTTGAACACCGCTGAGATAGCCGCCGCTGCTCGGCGGCATATTGGTCACGTGAGCCACCAGGCGATTGCTCATTCCAGGAATACTCACTGGCTCCTAGGCAAACAAAACCAAGTCCCGTTTGAAACAATCCCGTTAGACCAAACATTAGAGCGCAAACGTCACCTCCCAGAACCACATAAATAGCAAAAGCTATTGGCAAAAAAGAAATAATTTTAGACTCTGTCATTTTTGCTTCTGACATAAGGTACATAAAGTACTTGCATAACATACTAACTCACAGATCTATGCTACCGTATGCACTGCACAGATAGACCTTTGCCCCAATTGCCCATTTCAGACAACATCACCTTGTAAGGGAAATCCTGATGCGGTTCCGAGATAAATCCGTAGTAGATGTTGAGGTTGCTTTGCACGCGCACATCCACGCGACAGAGTGGCATCACGTTCATGGCAGCTTGCGTCTGCACCACCACCGTCCACGCACCTGGCAATACTGGAGAGGAGGCGTTGCTCACGCGTAACATGCTCAGCAGCGCGTTTCCCGGCGTCAGCGACTTGAATGCCGCCGGAGAACCTAACAACATGTCATGAAACATGAACAAAATACCGAACCTCCGTATGTAGGGTACGGTGGGGTAAACCCGGACACCTAAGCTTTTCTGAACTTGCCGCTTCAGCAATTGATGAACATGGCAAGCTCGTTTGAAAGAGGAGAGTTCAAGGAATCGATTGGTAGAATACTTTTCTCAATCAGTCGCATGGTTGCTGAGATATACTAATAAGTGTCCGGGTTTACCCCCGTGTCCGGGTTTACCCAACAGCTCGCCGTACATACAGCTCGCCGTGTGATGCCCAGTCTTTCCAATTGTACACGTACTACTACAGGGTGTCTCATAATAAACCGTCCACCTTCCCGTGCATGTAACTCTGGAACCACACCTTAGATTTTAATGCGGTTTTTTGTATTTTGTAGCCAAGGCTTCAACTTAGGTGTGTACAAAATTTTAGCTTCCTAGGCCCAGTGGAAGCTGCTCAAACACCTTTTTCCTCCAGCGGTCAAAAACGAGGTTTTTCGAACTAGTAGTGCCAATTTAGGGGTAATGCTGTGCATGGTCCATAATAAAATTAGCCTCGTAATAAAGAAAGATGTCCCAAAATGCTAGGAAATGTGTAATCTCATGCATTATCCCCAGTGCCAGCATAGAAAACGCATGAAAGAGGGTATGTTGAAAAACTAGGACCGATATTTTCTCCATAGTAAGGGAAAACGTCGATTTTGGGCATCAAGATTCAAACCGTCGTAAAATTCGAAGCATGAGGACCACATTGCTGAAATTTTGTACACTTACTTGTTGAAGCCTTGGCTACAAAATACAAGAAACCGCATGAAAATCTACGATGTTGTTCCAGAGTTACATGCATGGAAAGGTGGACGGTTTATTTTGAGACACTCTGTACATTGTGCCCGGGACGTACTACATTGTACCCTTACTACATTGTACACGTACTACATTGTACTATGTATACGTACTACATTGTACCCGGGACCTTCTGTGCGGTAGGTACGTACCTACGTAGCTACGCCTCCTTACCCACTGGACCTCGGGCTATAACTAACATGTATCGTATTTTTGGGTGTATAGCCCCATGGGGCTATACAAAAATCGAGAGGTCTGATGGGTTACACTGGGGGGGGGGGGGGGGGGGGGGATATACAATGGGGGGGGGGGGGGGATATACACTGGGCAAAATTTATGTTTTTGAGAGGTGTGTAGAGGCATGTTTTTGAGGTCAAAAGTATGTGTTTTAGGGCATAATCGCGGACAATACAGGGTTATTCTAGTACAAGACATGCTCAGCTAAGCTTATAGGCACAGTAGCTTGGTGTAGGAGTGGCTATAGCTAGCTTATGACCAGCTTACATAGGTCGGCTAGGTACCTTCCAGTACATGGGGGGTTATACACCAGGGGGGATATACACTGGGCAAAATTTATGTTTTGCCAATGGGGGGTTATACACTGGGGGGATATACAATGGGGATATACACCCAAAAATACGGTATTGCATGTACAGTACGTTGGCTAAAAGGAGAAGTACCATTAGGATCGAGTAACGATATGACGTTGACGTAGTATCCTTTGGCAATGACAACGAATGAGTAAGTATGTGAGTCGATTGTGAAGTAGAAGGTCTGAGGACTGGATACGCAGTTAGGTTGCGAGTGGACGGATGCTAGTTCGCTCTGGTAGGTCAGCGGAATGTAACTCATCGTCTACGCATATACCATAATGAACAATGTGTACGTAGGCCCACTTACAATACATACAAAATAACAACAGCACTCGGACATATTATAGTGCGGGGTAATTCAATTCAGAACACCCCATTCTTTGTCTGTTGGGAAGGTTGGAAAGTAGTGAATGTGCCTTATCAGACTGATCATTGCCTTTGCTTGCACTTTTACCTGAAAAGTGTACTTGATTCTCTGCTAAATGAAGATAAAGCGCAAAGGTGGCCCGAATTACCCCGCACTACCAAATAAAATGCGGTAATAACGGATAAAACATAAGAGTTCGTACAGTTTTCACGTTGTCAGTCACCAGCACTTCTCCATTAGACAAGTCGGCCACTTGGAACATGATGGCAGAGCTGGCATTCTGACCCAGCAGATAGCCACAGGCGGTGTCGGCCGGAAATATAAAGTTGACCTTAAAAAATAATGAAAATGCCCTTTGGAAGAATCTATGGCAAACAGAAAGGTCGCCATGCATGCGCCTAACTGCCTACTGTGGACGTACGTACACAGATGCAAAAGCGTTATTCGCCTTGCTCCATAAGATCAGTTGTCGTTTCGACCTCCCCAATTCGGCGTACTTTGCGTTAAAAAATCGTTCGGCGTGCTTTGCATGTGTGTGATAAGTGATAACTACAGCTCAATTCGGCGGGGAGGTGGAAACGACAACTCTGCTCTTATAGAGCAAGGCGAATAGTGTTATCGTACATACCTGTGCCTTGGTCTGTTCCAGTAGTCTGACCGTGAATCCGGCAGTATTGAGGTCACTCCATAGCGCCTGTGTGAAGACGAAGATGGTGCCGTACTGGCTGCTTAGCTGGGCTGCCTCAGTAATGCCAGTGGCAACAGCCATCGGACAAAGACTGGGCTTCACCGCTGGACTCAGTCCTTTCACCGCACTTACGAAAGCAAATGGACTGGAAGTGACCGTAACCAGCGAGGCAGCTAGAACAGGAAAAAGGAAAAACATTACTTTCGACTACCTTTCTTCAGAGTCTAGGTAGTGTCTTTAGGTGTTCGATACTTCGACTTTAACCCATGGTAGTACTAGTACTACACAATAGTGAAGAAAGTACGTAACCTATGCAATTCAACCAGTTCATCTGTGCATACAAGAACTGTCAAAGGTGACGAGAATCCATTGGTTGATCCAATTCTGGCTTTCAAAAGACATTCTTTGCACAATGCTCGCCACTTGGCTCTTGACAGAGTCGAGTATGCCGCTGGCGAGAGCAGAATGCTCGATCACAAACGCCATGCTGCGTCCGTTCGGACTGTAGGAGATCGGATTCTTGTCCGTGCACATGTCAATCTCGCAGTGGCGCCTACAATGGAAAATATGAAACTGACTTCACTGTTCACCAGATAGGTACTCTAAAGCAGCGCGGCACATTATTGAGGGTGTTTTGGGCGGAGTAATGGGTTATGCGGCTGGCTGTCGTAGTGGATGACGGTGAGGCCCGTCTCAGATTAGCTCTTACAGTACGTGATCCCAATTAGGTACAATATCTTTTACTACACGAATCGTTGACGAACTTGAACCGAAGGAAGGGGTAATCATACACGGTAGTTGATAATCTTGAGAGAAATATATGTACGTACATACAGTACGTAGCAGGCGATACGGACGCGTGCACTTTTTCTTCAAGAGGACCGAAACGGGCAATAAGAATGAGCGATTGCACGCGACACGTGGCACAAACACAGAAAAATTTGGGGTGGCGAACTCTCTTTTGAGCTGCCACCAACGCGCATGGTCAAAAGTTGGATTTGCATTAGGAGGCACAAACAACGCATACTGTGCGATAAAACCCAAGAGCAGCGCACACGAGAGAAACGAAAAGTTTCGCAAAACACTCACTGGCGTCAACCTGCGCACGCTCAAACAGTTCCGCACTACCGCAAGATGGTACAACACACAACTACGAACGCAATGCAAATTTACTCAAAAGAGACGTGACGTATAAAATACACGTACGTACTACGTACATAAGGCAAAACCGCCATATGCAATACGGGGTGTTACAGAATAGCTTACCCCGACCATGCTTCCATGCAACTGCAGGAGCCCGTGCCTCCTGCCGTCGGCGTTCCCCCATTAAGACACAGGACCACTTGGCACTGCGGTCCGGTGAAGAGCGGCGGGCAGACGCACTGGCCATTGGGCGCCGGCAGTCCACCATTAGAACAGGGCGGAGGAGGGGCAAAGAGGCAGCGCGTGGGCGTGACTCGCTCGTACAGGTAGCCGTTCTCGTCTACGCCAGTCACTACCGACAAGAGCACGCCACTGGCGGGACACGAGAAGGGCTGGCTGATGTAGTTGTAGGAGCAGGAAGGAGCGCGCGGCATCAACAGCGCCGTCCGCGAGAGAACGAGGCCGGAGTAGATCTGCACCATGTCCACGCTGGCCCCGGCGCTGATATTGGTCACGTGGGCCATCAGATAGTTCTTGGTTGAACCTGAACAAGAACAACAGCTAGTATTCCACGCGGTAGGAAGAGAGGGACAAGTGAGGTGCTGATTCGCGGCTCGTCATTCTTCTCGACCTACTGATACTCATTTCTCTGCTGTTCTAACAGCTTCGTCGATCGATCAGCTACAGTAAAGTTTGGTGTAGCCTATAATTCGAAATACCGTATTTATTTACCTGTGCAGGCTGTGCATAGCCCCCCTATTGGCAAAACATAAAAAATGCCCTATGCATAGCCCCCCCCCCCCCCCCCCCATGCATAGCCCCATATGTACTGTAGGGTACCTGAACCTACAAGTAAATACGGTAGGTCGATTGTGTTTGTATAACGAACCCGATCGGGTCATACACCAAACTTTTCAGTACTGAATTATCTTATCTGTCCATTTAGCTTTTCAAACTCTGCGCACCACACCCCTCGTTTTGGACTTTACTGCACAATCGCTTACTTCCAGTGTAAATGGTAGGGCTGGATACATCTCCTTGTGGATTAGTGGTATAGCCGACGAACGCTTGCAATGAAGTCTGGGCGTATATGCGGAGTTTGCAGGGTCCCGGCTGTCCTTGTCCCTTGACGGCGACCAGCCACATGCCAGCTCTGGGCACTGTTACTTGACCAACCAGCTGAATGCCATTCGATATGACGGGATTCGCATTTACGGCCGTGCCTAGACACAGACACGTTATGTACGTACGTAGGCAGTCAATACAGTTTTGCACCTATTGTACGTACAGGCTGTTATGTAGGTACCTGTTGGATCGGTGAATCGAAGTTGAGGTGAATTTCCGTAGATGGAATAAATAATGCTGGTTGTATGGGAATCCACCGGAAAATACAGAGGAAAGGGAAGACTACAAAAACACAAGCAAAAACACAACACATAATACATATGATACGACAGTAAAGACAGTACACTAGCGTTCACTAGAAGATAGAAACGACTTTTTTCATCTGACCTGCAATCTTGACCATTTATCGCCGTCAACAATTGAGTGCTGTACATCGAAGGCAAAAAGCCGTAGAACTAGTAAAGGAAACAGCATGAATAGCCTTTACGTTGTTAGCATGCGTGCACTTCCCAATATATTGTATTGAGGCCATTTCACAGCCGCAGACCCGTAGCTGACCTGCTAGTAGGAGGTGAAGATACCTTGATAATGTCGACGAAGGTAGGCAGGAAGAACAGGTTGCCCCCAGTGACATCTGCCAATGCACCGAAGGGACCTTTACCAATGTCAGTCGGCTTCTTACCGCAAGGTGAGGCAGAATAGAAAACAAAATTCACCTGGTGATAAAATGAAGCTTAGTAAGCTTACACATATAGTTCTTTATGTAAGCCCCGTTTACGCACAGCCTGCATCATTTTCCCGCATTTGGGTTAACGGATATCGGTAGAAAGATAGTATCAATGTCAGCAATAGTCAGCCAGTACATAGGGTATCATGGGGTAAACCTGGTCGGTTTTAGTGGTGGGGTAAACCCGACCACCTACGGTTGCTCAGTACAAGGAGACCGGGTTTTACCCCACAGTATCCAATAGACGTACGCTAAACCATTAGCACCACGATATGTATCAGCTACTAGTACCTACCTGTCCTCTAATCTTCAGCGCCTGATCAGAGACTTGACTGAAGAATGTAGGATCGCTGGCGGTATTTGGGGTAAAAACAAGGATGAGCGAGCGGGGCAGCAGCTGCTCGACATTGAACAGCGTGTACAGTGCCAGGCCAGCCGGTTTTGGACATCCGGCGTTAAACGTCTTCGTCGGCAGCAGGTGAACTTGTCCTATCTGATTGATGAAGGCTTGTCGACTTGTGGTCACGAAGGTTTGGTTAACTTCTGGACCCGTCACTGCGAAACAAGACCGATGTTACTAGGGGGGGGGGGGGGGGGGGGGGTAATTCCAGCTCTTGTCCTCGGGTTTAAATTCGGGATACATGGGGTATTCTTAATACTATGTACTCCCCACGAAAAATTCTTGAATCTTGTGGTGAAAAGGAGCTGAAAAGGTGAAAAAGAAAGATCTTGAGCAGACGTGGGCACAGTTTTGAGGGTGGGGGTCTGTCAGTGGGGGTATGCAGGAGGTCAAAAGTGGGGGGTGTTGCGTACCTCCACCCAAAAAAATTTTTTTGGCCACGTACCCCCAGATTTTTTACGTACCCCCAAGAAAAAACCTCACGTACCCCCAGCATATTTACGTACCCCCAACTGTAAATGGTGTACTACATAACCCCACAAAGTCTATATCTATCCCCAGAAAAAAATGAGCACTATTTTTTTGCACACAGTGCAACAGTTTTTATTGTGCACCTTGTAATATTTATACAAAATGCAGTGGTGGGTTGATAAGAGTGGTGTGTAAGTATGTGTTCGAATCGAATTTCTACTGTTGAATACTTTAGCAACTTGTCTAGAATGATAGGGATAAACCATTATATAAAACTATTCACTACATTGTGCAACTACAAACAACAATTCTTGACAATGCATGCACTTTGTGGAGTATGTAAAAAGTCTGAGCATGGATGTAAGCCAGAGGAAAAAAGGGTGGGGGTACGTGTCCTGGCAGACAAACTGCTGATTTCAAGTTTGGGGTTACGCGGTGGGGATACGTAGTGCTGTTTTTTTCTGGGGGTACGCGGGGGTATGTTGCTTTTCATTTTTCCTGGGGGTACGGGTGGGGGTATGGAGAGGTAGGGGTGGGGGTGCGTTCAACATACCCCCCCTCACCCCCAGGCCCACGTCTGCTTGAGCACTATGTACTCTTGAATCTTGAGGGGAAAATTCTTGAATCTTGAGGTGAAAAGAGGTGGGCATGGAAACAACGGCCCCAGTTTGTACATAAATAGTTGGTATTATCCAAGACAAATCTAGCACCTTATCACCAGCTTCTTCGTTCTCAACTGGAACAAGGATGATGTGGCCCAAATTACCCAAAACCCCACCCTGTATTACTTCGAATTACGCTACAGATACTAAAAGCCGCGTTACACAGGGCCTGTACAGCAAAATCCGACAATAGCTCCTACCTGGGTTTGTGTAGGTGATGAGAATGTAGTTGCTGAACCACTGGGATGCGGCTTGGTTTACGAAACTTCCCATCTGACTAGTGATAAAGGCGAATGAGGGCGGGTTGCCCTTGGAGACATCCAGGACCACAGCAAAACTGCGTCCATTTACACCAAACGAAGCGGGAACACTTGGAAGACACGTGTCTAAAACCATTCAATTCACTTTATTCACTGCAAAAAGTACTGCAGAAAACTCATAACAAGCTGCGTTTAAAAAAATGAGTATGTCTAGATGGGTGCGAGGTATGGTGGGTTGGCGGAGGCAAAGAAGGGGGCCAGGGGATGAGCAGGGCGATAAGAGATGGTAGCCAGATGTGCGGGTGAGAGTATCGGTGGCATAGGGAGGTGGGATCGGTAACTGGGGAATGGCGAGATTGGCCGGACTGCTCTGATAGGCGGCTGTTTGTCCCGTCGGGCCAAACAGGATTGAAAGCCCTTACAAGTAGCATAATATAGATAGTGAAGAAGTATGGGAGAAGGTGAGTGTGGACGATGTGTGGAGGTACCATAGGATCTCGCAAAACATACCGTATTTACCGGTGCATGGGGGTATGCAAAAATTGAGAGGTCCCATATGGGGGTATGCATGGGGGGGGGGTTATGCATTGGGGGGGGGGGGGGGGTTTTGCATGGGGCATTTTTTATGTTTTTGAGAGGTGCGCAGAGGCATACTTTTTAGGTCAAAAGCACGTGTTTTAGGGCATAATTGGGGTCAAAACACGGTTATTCTAGTACAATACACCCCCAAAGCAGGCTTATAGGCATCGTAGCTTGGTGTGGGAGTGGCTATGGGTACTATATGACCAGCTTACATAGGTAGGTTCAGGTACTGTACAGTACATATGGGGGGTATGCATAGGGGGGGGGGGGGGGGGGGTTATGCATTGGGCATTTTTTATGTTTTACCAATATGGGGGTCTGCATTGGGGGGGGGGGTGGGGGTTATGCATTGGGGGGGTTATGCACCGGTAAATACGGTACATCCATGTGTTGTAATTCCGAAAAAAACATGGACGAACATACTGTATGTTTGCGAGGTTTCGACAAAACATGGACATTCTTCTTTTTCCTTCAGATCGCGGCTTTCTGAGTTGTATACGGTACCGACCGCTCCATGTATACGATTACGTAATTGTATATGGTACCGACCGCTCCATGTACGTATACACTTACCTATTGTATACGGTACCAACTGCTCCATGTACTGTATACGCTGACCTATTGTACACAGTACCGACCGCTCCATGTATGCGCTTAACCTATTGTATACGGTACCGACCGCTCCATGTATGCGCTTACCTATTGTATATGGTACCGACCGCTCCATGTATTTGCTTACCTATTGTATATGGTACCGACCACTCCATGCCACGAAGCTCCCACAAAAGTCGTACATCCTGGGTTGGTGTGGACAGTTTGAAAAATATCCGGGCGCTGTCTATGCGCCGCGTGCACAAAGTGCGGCGCACATGTAGACAGTTGCGAAAATAGCGGACTATATTTTGATGCGCGTTTTGCAACACTGTCTACGCGCACGCGCTGCATTCTTGCAGCGGTGGCGTGGCGCGACCGCACTCACGTGCGGCGCATAGACAGCACCTGGATTTTTCAAACTGTCCACACTGACCCAGGGTGTACGACTTTTGTGGGAGCTTGAGGGATGTATACGCTTACCTACCTGCAGGATTTGAGGGAACGCTCCAGCTGACCTATTGTATACGGTACCGAACGCTCCATGTATACGTTTACCTATTGTATACGGTACCGAACGCTCCATGTATACGCTTACCTATTGTATATGGTACCGAACGCTCCATGTATACGCTTACCTATTGTATATGGTACCGAATGCTCCATGTATACACTGACCTACGTATTGTATACGGTGCCAAACGCTCCATGTATACGCTTACCTATTGTATACGGTACCAAACGCTCCATGTATACACTAGTCGACCGCAGACAGGCCAATTTACTCGGACCGAGCACGTCGGTCTTGTGTGTTGAAGCATAGGAGCCGACGTATACGGTCCGACTTCAGCTCGCACCTCATCAGCAGTCTGACAGCATGAGTACTTTTGCCCGCACCCACAACTTCTCGTCTGACAGCGACGAGCTCACACCTTCCTCGCACCTTGCACACACCTTGCTCGCTACGTGAAAGAAAGTTGCCTGTGTGACGGGACGAGTTCTTTTGGTCTGTGCGCGGTGTGAGCAAGCGAAGAACAAATTTGTAGGCGTGCTTTGTACGCAAGCAGGGAGGAGAGCGAAAGAAGTGAAGAGAACGCAAGCGTGCGTGTGTCTGCCACCGGCGACTGGCATGTTTTGTGCACAAGCAGCGGGAAAGAGCGAAAGACCGACGGGAAGGGTGAGAGAAACAAAAGCGCTGTGTGACGCGACGAGTGGCCATGTTTTGTTCACAAGCGAAGAGGAAAAGCGAAGAGAACCAATTGTGTAAAAGTGGCCGTCTGCCGCTGTGAGGAAGAGGGAAGTGTAGGCGGTGCGAGGACAAAGCCTTCGTCTGACGGGCAGGGAAGAGAAAGGTGCGAGAATAATTGAGAAGGGTGCTAGAATAATTTTGTTCGTCGGGTGGCACAAAAGCGCGTGTGACGGGCAGAGTATGGGGGAATCCGTCGCCTGTTTTAGGTGCGTATACGCTACGTGCTAGGTGCGAGTGAGCTGAAAATCCTGTCTGCTGTCG
>JASAMW010003882.1:0-13511 GCA_030247985.1 Epsilonema sp. ZAB3_2
CTGCAGCTTGTGCGTTTTGATGTACTGCCACAGCGCCTCGATGATTTTAGGCCGAGTTTCCGTATGAACGCCGAGAATTTTCGCCAAACGGTGATTGACCTTGAACTTCATCGGCTGATAATCCAGCAGAAGCAGAATGGTGCACTTTACATTTCGATCGCCCGGTCGTTTCACTTGGAAGCCATCCGTCTCATTCGTAGTACTGGTGCGATGCCACTGCAAAAAGCGTACGTACCGATAAAACACAGATGAGAAAGAAAAGACGAGAATCGAGCTGGGCCAACAACCCCTTCTACCACCTGAGCCATGGCGGCGAGAACAAAGTTTTGGAACAAAACGATAAAGACCCCCAAGAACTACCTCAAACTAACCCGATTACGAGAACCGCCTGGGAATCGAACCAGGCTGGGCTGAAAAGCTCCGCTGCTACCGATGGAGCTACGGGGATGAGAAGAGATTTAGAGCATAGTAAATAGAGACGCCAACACTGACATTACTTCAACCAAATGGTTATCCGGCCCGTAAATTTCCTTGTCCAATTCGATCACCAGACTTTTGAAGAATGAGGAGAACTTTTTCTTGGGCTGCTGTTGCTGCTGCTGCGGAGTCTGGGCGAGCGTGGCAGAGACGGTAGGCGCTCTGCCGGTGCCGCCGGTGGCAGTGGTCCCGGGTTCGGATCCCGGCCCGCCCGGGTAGTCGTCCAGTAGGCGCCCTTCCACTCGCAACTCCCACATCGGAACGGAGCCTTCGTCGCCTTCCTTCTGCAGAAAGAAACATACGCAATCGACACAGGAAAAGATCGAATGACAAGAAATACCCCCGGCCTGAATGAACCTACACTAGGGCGCCACATTGACATACATAGCGAGAAAACTCCCATTCCCCGAAATTATGCTTATAGGGAGGCTGGTGAATTCACCGCGTGAGTTTACCCGCCACGTGTGTAGCGCACTACTGACTCATATCTGTGCGCAAACGAGCGGTAGTAGGTCTTGTACAACAGAACATTATTGACCGCTTTCGTTCATTACCTCTGGCTCCTTGCCAGCGTAGAAAGTATGGGAGACGTAGATGCGAAGGCGTCGCTTGACTTTCATTGGTCGTTTCAGGGCTTCCTGTATTTCCAGCTTCTTACGCGTGATGGTGGCGTCTAGTTTCTTCTCGAAGTTCAACAGATCCATGTACGCCTGAGATTCGGGCACCAAATCCCGTACCTACACATCACATCGACACACACACCCATCACACTCCATTGTCCGTAGTGGTATATCGCAGCAAAAACGTGAGCGAGCAAAGGCCTGTTTTGAATGATATAGCTGGGTGGACGATCAAAAGCGTCCTTGACAATTTTGGCGTAGTAATCTGACATTCTAAACAAGAATAGCAATAGTGTTTGAAAAAGGGTCGAAAAAGCCGGTTGCTATTCTTGTATAGAAATGCCAGATTTACTAAGATTACTACGGAGCGCCAAAATTGTTAAGCACGCTTTTGATCGTCCACCCAGCTATAGTCACAGACAGTCACAGTGCAGTATGCATGCAGAGGCTGAGCTGGGCAACAACGACTGGAGAAATCGATAACAATATCGGAGATCAAATGCCTCTGAGTGACCGAGGAAAACAAACGCCTTGGTCATGCCGCTTCTTTGCTCAGCCAGTGCATACGTAATACGTACAGTACTGTCCACATGCCACACAACACTTGAGCATATATTGTTGGGATTGCCTGAACACTTCACTGCTTCACATAGCGTTTACTTCCACAGGTATGATTTTGTCCCCCAGTCGCCTCTTTTTCTTGGGAGTGCCACCGACAGCCTGCTGTAGTCTGGAGTGATGCGCCAAAGCAGACGAGACGCTCATTTGCTGCTGTGTCTGCTTCTTAGCCGCAGAAGCAGAGCGACTTCCGCTAGGGGGCGCTTGAATCGCCGCCGTCAGGGACACAGCGTGCTGAGGAGGAGGAACGCCCATTGGCCTGGAAAAAGGAAAGAATATAAAGATGATTGGGGCTTAACCCCCTTCGTAATCCCAGGCGTTCGCCTGTCCGTAGCCACCCGGCAAACCCCGTCCGTAGACGGGGTGGAAAATGAAACCCCGTCTACGGACGGGGTTTGCCAGGTGGCTACGGACAGGCGGACGCCTGGGATTACGAAGGGGTTAAACACATAACGCGATCTGGTGTCATTGTTGGCAAAAAATTGTTGTCCGTTTATATGTGGGTTGTTGTCGGTTTGTTGAAGAACGGACAACAAAACCACAACACCCATATATAAACCGACAACAAACGGACAACAAACGAACAACAAACCGACAAAGCTGAACGACTTGTTGCCAACAATGACGCCAGGTCGCGGTATGTGTTAATTGCTATTGAGTTGCATTGTATTCCTTGCCTAATCATAGTTCTGTCGAGCAGTTGCTGTGGTGCTGCTGCTGCTTGTTGGGATTGCGGTTGTTGGACGCCAGGTGGCGCTGCAGTCGGTTGCTGTTGTTGTTGATGATACGGTAATCTTGCGCCTTGCGCCGCCGTCATTGCAGCACCCGCAACCATCGGCTCAAAAGGACAACGCACAGCTATTTTGATGTAACAGCCATTCAGACATACATATTATGCCTGGTCTGGTCTACGCAGGCAACCAGACGACCCTAAGGGTAAAACAAGGGGTAGTCGCCGTTCGAAAAACGGAACAGCGGTTACCCGCATCTGATGCCGCGTTCACCATACAAGTCCGTACATCCGGACGTCCGACACTTATCTAGGAGTACATGACACCACAAACGACCATGTACTCCTAGATACGTTAGGTGTATGGCGAACGCGGCTTGAACCCCCAGACTAATTTAGGAGCTAGCTTACAATGCATTCCTGACATAAGTATGTGCAGTTATAGAGTTTTTTATACAGTTTATCTATGTATGCACAACAGTATAAAGAGTACCTGGCCTTGGGCAACATAAGCAGCCGCCGGCTGACCTCCAGATGGCGCTGACATCGTCCACCAAGTGATTGATTTTCAATGCTCCTGATCAATATCTCACACTCCACTGCAGATCACCGCACGAAAACGGATTCTTTTGCGGATTTCGGCATTTCAAGATTTCGCTTCGAATTATGCTAAAAGTGTTGCCAGATTTGTGATAAACAAAAGCATGATCTTCTAAAATAAGAGACCTATTTTCAAATCTAGGAGTCCATGAAAAAGGATTGGCAACACTTTTTCACGGCGAAAAGTAAAAAACGAGAAATTATTATGATGATAATTTTTATATATTGCCTACTAATCATTATAATACGAAGTTAGCTTGGATCAGAGCAGCTAACGCGCTGCTGATTTTTGCTGATATGGAGGAACACCATTCTTCAACTCATCAGGAGGAAGAGAAGGAAGACAGTGAAGAAGATGATTTGGCTCTTTCGGACCACGCCGCGGCTGCCCTTCAAGCGTTTTTGGCCGACAAACAGCTGAAAGAAGCAGAGGAATTTGTTTCCGAAGATTGGCAACTGAGCCAGTTCTGGTACACGGAAGAAACGGCTCGCTTACTTGCTCAAGAATGTAAGCTTGCTGTGGACGGTCTTTTGACGAAAAAAGACATCCCTTCGCATACCAAAGCAGGGCAGATCGCTTGCATCTCTTGTCCTTCCATTTTTGCTGAACTATTGCCTCTATTAGCTCCTGAAGAAAAGCTTGATGAGGACTTTGGCCCTATTTTGCTCGAGTTCGATACTCGATTTGAAGCGCTCTATGGCGACAGGTTCCATTTCTATGACTACAAGGAGCCGTTGAAGTTACCGCAATGTTTGAGGAACAAATTCGATTTGATAATTTTGGACCCGCCTTTCCTCTCGACGGAGTGTTTGGAAAAATTCTACTTGACCACCAAGTTTCTTTCGTCGTCTACTGAAGAAATTCCGACAAAACTGATTGTCTGTACTGGCGCTGTAATGGAATGTGAAGTGAAACGCTTGTTCGGCTGCAAGCGCTCATCATTTTTGCCCAAACACCGCAATAATCTGGCGAATAAGTTTGCTTGCTTCGCTAATTATGAGTCGGAATTATTACAACCATAAGATTAGGCTAATTTTAGATTTGTAGGGTGTATTTCTGGCTGCGGTCATGCTGTGTCTTGTTTGGTTGATAAATATGAAATGAATGTGGAATATGAAATAAAGTCAAATTGAAAAAACGCCGCTGGAGACTTTTTCATGAAGCAGACGGTTGATATTTCCGTCCTCTACCTTTCCTATTTCTTATATTGGTTGAAAACATGATACACGTTTGTGTTCATCCATATCTATGCGTGCAAAACACCCCTATACTATTAGCTAAGGAGTATATGTTACCATTTGCAGCCCAGAGGCGTAGTTAGTGACGACAGTGAATGCCCCTTGCTGCGAAAGTTAATTAATAATTATCTTAATACCTTTTCTTATTACCTTGTCATTTTACCTGATTTGCACGGCTCTTCGTGTACGTTGCGGTTGTTACTTGTCCCGTGTTACGTGTTCTAGCGAAAACACCGAAAAGTCGCCCCCCTTTTTCACGTCCAACCACCTCAGATTTTGAGGCATGACGGCCGCAAGTCCTTCCACCTGTAACGGCCTGGAGAAATCAGGCGCGGCTCAGGTGCAGGCTGCCGCGGCCCAGAGGCAGACGCAGACCCCACCCTGCAACGGCCTTCTGCAGTGGACGGACGTGCTGTGCTGCAGCGTATGCGGCCATCTGTTCAACGCGCAGCGCACGCTTCCCGTGAATTTGCCCTGCGGTCATACCTCCTGCAGGGAGTGCCTGTACAAACTGCGCGCGGGTAACTGCTGCCCCTTCGACCAAACCTGTCTCACCCTGCCGGCTGCCGATTTGCCGCCTAATCGCTGCTTTCTGGCCATTTTGAACGAGCCGTTCAGTAGCGGTGGTGACAAGAAAGGGCAGGAGGCGGAAAAGGAGGAGGAGGAGGAGAGGGGATGGGAGAAGGAACTGGACGGAGGGGAGAGAACAGCCTACGCGAATTGCGAAGAAAGCTTGCTCGCACTCGCCAGCTTCTTCAAGAGAGCGCACTCGGAACGAGGTACGTAATGCGGGTGTAACCCGACGGGGCGAATTTTGGGGCACCTTTCTTTAGCGTAGCCCCACTGATATCTAACTTGTGACCTAGAAACAGTCGAGCTGGGTCTCACGGTCTGAGGATGGTCCACTCCCATTTTCCCAAGCCCAAATTACGTGTAACCCCTCGCTATCCTCGTGCAGTACGGTTATGCGTTCTTGCTGTTGAGGTGGGAGTCTGTGGAGTCCGGAGTTGAGTCGTCCGATGCAGCGCAAGCTGGTAACGCTGCTGTGCGTGCAGTTGGTGGAGACGGAGGGTCGGTTTAAGGCGGTGAAGATCGCTCGAGCTCTGGGCGAAAGAGCCCTGACGGAGCTTCTGCTTCTGCATCAGAACTCCAATCATCTCTCCTCCAATTTGTGGACGGCCGTCCGCGCCAGAGGATGCCAGTTCCTCGGACCCGGTATGTATATACGTACGGTATCGATACGGACGGGGTCAACCGGGCATTTTTGGCGCCAGGAATCCCTTTCGTGGTACTTGGTAGCCGATTCATGTGGTAAAGCTGTGAGCATTGGCATATTATGTGAATGTGTGGGTGGGCGTGTGCTGTACATTCCCTTTGTTGACCCCAGCCCGACGTCGGTATGCTGTCATGCGTTACTGCTGCCTGGCCTAATTTGTGCTTGCAGCCATGCAGGAAGAAGTGCTGAAGCTGATTCTGTTAACCCTGTCCGAGGGCGCCTCCATATCTCGCAAGACTCTGGTACTGTACATCGTGCAGACACTGGAGAAGGACTATCCGCAAGCCTCCAAGACCAGCGTGGGTCATGTGGTCCAGCTTCTCTACAGGGCCAGTTGCTTCAATGTACGTTACGTACATATACACGTCATGTTTGGTCGGCATGTAACAGTTTCGTTTTATCGGTCCACTAAGAGAACGCGAAGATTTTAGTAGTCAGTTTAGAGGTATGTCTAGTTCAGTACAGATGTCGCAAGGACGTAGCCATAACTGTTGGTCACCCATCATGCATAATACTCCAGCGGCAGGATTCACTACAAGATCATATCACCCTTTACCCTTATAATGCCTTGCTTGCGCTGTGAGACTGTTCTTTTGCCCAGGGCACAGCACCCACGCGCCTAAAAACGCAGTGATGCTGGCCGGTCTTCCCAACCAACCAACCAAGATTTTAGTAGGCGCGGCAGAGGGCAGGAAACCGTGTGTTGTTTGCGCTAATGTTACGCAGCTATTCGCTACTGTAATCGGAGGTATTTTTGCTTCGCAAAACGTTTTCCGATTATAAAACCTGCCTCAGCGCATCAGCCATGTATTCACTCAGTACTAAAATTTCTCCTCTTTTCAACAACTTCTGATATGCTTATAGTCCCAAAATAGGACATTCCAAAATATATCCCCGTTTGTAATTTCACGTTCATGTACGTACAGTAGGTAGGTAAGATTTTCGCAACTTTTTGGAAGACGGAAAACCGATCGATAATGCGTTGGGTGATGCTGCGTTTATAGTGGAAAGCCCGACCGAAGGAGTGACCAGAGAAAATAAACGCCTCTCCTCCGTCTTTCAAAAACTTGAGGCAACTATACTACGTTTTTTCCCCGTTTGTGAGCGATGACGCATGATCCCTTTCTCTCTGTGTGTGTGTGTGTGTGTGTAGGTGATCAAGCGGGACGGGGAGTCTTCGCTGATGCAGTTGCGGGAGGAGTTGCGCAACTACGACGCGCTGAGGCGCGAGCACGACGCCCAGATCGTCCAGATCGCCATGGAGGCCGGACTCCGCATCTCCCCCGACCAGTGGAGCTCCCTCCTCTACGGAGACCAAACCCACCGCTCACACATGCAGAGCGTCATCGATAAGGTATGTACGTATGTGTTATTGTACACGTGCAGAGAGTCATTGGTGTAGAGAATGTATGTACGTACGTATGCATGCAGTGACTGCGCTGACCTGCCTGGGCAGCTGCGGACGAAAACGCCAAATAACTCGTTGGCCATACAGTACTATACAAGAAAGGAAGGAATAGAGTAACGCTTGTCATCTCGTTTCTTCAAGCTCAGCCACCATGTCGTACGTACTGTGCTCATACGGTACGTACCTACGCCTGCCTTTGCAATTGCTCATGCGAATATGCTCTTTTCTCTTTGCAGCTGCAATCTCCACAAAGTTTCGGTCAGAGTATTCAGGAGCTGGTGATCGCCCTTCAACGCACGGGAGACCCTGGGAATCTGGAATCCCTGGTAACTCCGCTGGAGTTGCTCGCATCCATCGATTGCAGCAGCCCCAACACCAACAACAACGCCACTGTATCAACAGGTATGTACGTACGTAAATGTATGCTGCTGCAACTTAAAAAAATATCATGTATGTGCAAGCCCGTGTTTTGCGTGCTGCAATATCATATGCGTGTCATTTGCGCATTTTATTGCATGTACCTACGTACGTACACAGGCTTGGTTAAAGAGAAGTAGAAGGATACGATACCTGCTGATGTGCCTCTACATACTACTGATTATACTTATTCTACGTATGCGTTGCAGAGAATTCTACTGGCGGAGATGTAAGTTCGGAGGAGCTAGGGACGGAATCTAGGCCCATTCCCAGCTGGAGCTTCGTGTCGGATGTGCTGAAGGCTACTCGCCAGGTGCTGGAAGTCCAGAGCGCCTTCTGTCTCGCCAACGGAGGCTCTGCCAGTAGCAGTGGAGGTGGAGGCAACAGATCTGCGGCTCTGAACAGAAGCAATCGGTAAGAGAACCAGTAGGCCGCGTATGTTTCAACGCATAGGGTACTGTGGGGTAACCCCGGACACGGGGTAGCCCGGACACCTAAGCTTTTCTGAACTTGCCGCTTCAGCCAATGATGAACATGGTAGCTCATTTGAAAGAGGAGAGTTCAAGGAATCGATTGGTAGAATACTTGTCTCAATCGGTCGTACGGTTGGTTGCCTGAGATAGTACGTATACGAGGTGTCCGGGTTTACCACCCCCCATCCGCTTACCGTAGGTCCATTTCATTCAACAAAATGCCGTTGTTGAACGAAATTTTTCATTCAACGATTTTTCGTGTTGATTCCTTTACTGTTGAATGAAATTGCCTGTTGATTGAAATTTTTGAACTGCTGAGAAATTCAATTTAGTGTTGATAGACCATAGAAAAAGTGTTAATTGCGAAGAAGGAATCATCACGCTAATCAACAAAAAATTTGTGTTGATAAGAGTCAAAAAAGTTAAAAGATAAATGAGTCAAAAGATGAGTCAACAAAAATAAAGCAACAAAATTTTGTTGAATGAAAAAATGAATCAACACGTGAAAAACAAATTTCAAATTGTTGAACGAAATGCCCAAAAGCCTAAATAGACCCGTTTCACCGGTAAGCGGATAGTACCCTACTTGATAATGCGTAGTCCCATTGCACAGCCCTTCCTTCGTTCATTATTTATCCAGGTAGTATGACGCCAGTTTTGTTCGTCACCTTCCGCTCCTCACTCTACCCGTACCTGTCTCTACTTCCTCCCGCTGTTTTACTTTTCAGACTTCGCCAACAACAACAGCAAACGCATGGAAGTCCGGCGCGTCGCCACCCGAATGCCATCCCTCCTTCTGCCCTCCCCTCCTCCTCCTTCATTCCTCCTGTTCCCACTCCCCCCGACTTCTCCCCGACGCCGTCCATAGATTCCCCCTCGCTTCAACAGCCACCACAACTGGCGGACACGCCGCCTAGACGCTTCAAAGTGGCCATCTGTCGCGACGTGATGGCGCACCGACCGTGTCCCCGAGGTGCGCACTGCTCCTTCGCTCATTCCCAAGCCGAACTGCACCCAAACTACACCCTAGTGAGGGCGGCAGCTGGAGATTTCCTACCCCCTACTACTGCTCAACCGCCCCCTTTCATTCCGCTCCCCCACGGCGAAATTGCCCCACAAGTTCATCACCACCCCCCCGCCACCCGCGGACCCGGTGGTGCAGTTTGTACCCCATCCTCACCATCACCCCCAAAATCCCCCCTCGCCGGCGCCCCCCAGCCCCATCTTGCCCCATCCGCCTAACCCCTCGCCCATGCCCCCTGGAACTGCTTTTGCCCCACCGGGGGCGCCTGTGCTGGTGGTGCCGGGGGTATCGCCGCCCCCCACAGCCTGGAACTGGCCCACGACCCCGTACGGACCCACGGTTCCCCCACCAACTATCTGGTCCCCGCTCCGTATTGGACCCCGACTGCTGTGGTGTACCACCCGACCCCGGAGTACGGAATGCAGGAACCGCATTTCAGGTGAGAGAATATAATGCGATACGCGTGAAAAGTGCACTCTGAAGTTGTACAACGGAATGTCAATTGTCACAGCTGACTGAACACCCGGTTAGGGACGACCTACCAGGCGTCAACCAAGCGAAAGCTGAACGACGACTGCTTTCGTCTTGTTTGTTGTCGTTTGTCGGTTATCGTTTGGTTGGTTGCGGCGAAGATTCGCGGCTGATGTGAACGTGTGTTGTGTACAATGTGATGTGCATGTACATAGGCGTACTGTAGGTCGGTGCTTGTGTTGTAGGGCGAACCGACTGGCTCAACTGCGGCGGAAGCGGGCGGACATCGGCGAAGCGGCTGGCGGAGTTGGCTCAGCTGAGCTGCTGGGAGCGCGGATGGAAGGCTGCTGTCGCCCGAGAGAAGGCGGAAGACGAACAGGGATACCAGCTCGAGTTACACGGTACTCTACTCTAAATGTACCTTCTCAATGCCTTTCGTTGTTGCCGCTGAAAGAAAAGGGTACTCTCTATATATTTGACTACAAGGGTTCGGTGTTTTTGCAGGTGGCTACGTGAGTTTTGGAGGAGCCTCGGTCGCCGTCGTGGTTTCGGCCTTCAACGGTACCTCCACCACGAACACCCGCAGATCTCAGTCTCAACGGCACTCTCCCCCTCCCCCTGCTTCTGGCCCCGGTGGTCAACCAAAAAGCAAAGAAGCTCAGCGTCCACCAAACGAGCAAATCTCAACCGGCTTGGCCGTCTCTGGAGGAGGGAAGGCGAGAGAATGGGAGGGAAAAGGAAGCAGGGAGAGGAGGCAGGAAAGGAAGAAGTGGCTGTGGTGCAGACGGTCCGCCCGGACCTCCAGCACCCCCAGCAACACGCACCACACGTCTGTCGCTCTACCGCCACAGCCACCAGAAAAACAATCACTACACAGCCGCTCTTCGCGATGGACGAATCAGGGACAGGTACGGGTAGAGTGAGGAGCGAGAAGGTGACGAACAAAACTGGCGTCATACTACCTGGATAAATAATGAACGAAGGAAGGGCTGTGCAATGGGACTACGCATTATCAAGTAGGGTACTATCCGCTTACCGGTGAAACGGGTCTATTTAGGCTTTTGGGCATTTCGTTCAACAATTTGAAATTTGTTTTTCACGTGTTGATTCATTTTTCATGTCAACAATTTTTGTTGCTTTATTTTTGTTGCTCATCTTTTGACTCATTTATCTTTTAACTTTTTTGACTCTTATAGCACAATTTTTTTGTTGATTAGCGTGATGATTCCTTCTTCGCAATTAACATCTTTTTCTATGGTCTATCAACACTAAATTGAATTTCTAGCAGTTTCAAAAATTTTCAATCAACAGGCAATTTCATTCAACAGTAAAGGAATCGACACAAAAAATCGTTGTAATAAAAAATTTCGTTCAACAACGGCATTTTGTTGAATGAAATGGACCTACGATAAGCGGAATGGGGGGTGGTAGACCCCGGACACCTCGTATACGTACTATGTGGGGCGACCGACCGTACGACCGATCAACAAGTGTTCTACCAATCGATTCCTTGAACTCTCCTCTTTCAGATGAGCTACCACGTTCATCATTTGCTGAAGCGGCAAGTTCAGAAAAAAGCTAAGGTGTCCGGGCTACCCCGTGTCCCGGGGTTACCCCACAGTACCCTATGCGTTGAAACATACGTGGCCTACTGGTTCTCTTACCGATTTGCTTCTGTTCAGAGCCGCAGATCTGTTTGCCTCCACCTCCACTGCTACTGGCAGAGCCTCCGTTGGCGAGACAGAAGGCGCTCTGGACTTCCAGCACCTGGCGAGTAGCCTTCAGCACATCCTGACACGAAGCTCCAGCTGGGAATGGGCCTGAATTCCTCCTCACTCCTCCGAACTTACATCTCCGCCACGGTAAGATTCTCTGCAACGCATACGTAGAATAAGTATAATCAGTAGTATGTAGAGGCACATCAGCAGGTATCGTATCCTTCTACTTCTCTTTAACCAAGCCTGTGTACGTACGTAGGTACATGCAATAAAATGCGCAAATGACACGCATATGATATTGCAGCACGCAAAACACGGGCTTGCACATACATGATATTTTTTAAGTTGCAGCAGCATACATTTACGTACGTACATACCTGTTGATACAGTGGCGTTGTTATTGGTGTTGGGGCTGCTGCAATCGATGGATGCGAGCAACTCCAGCGGAGTTACCGGGATTCCGGAGATTCCAGGTCTCCCGTCGTTGAAGGGCGATCACCAGCTCCTGAATACTCTGACCGAAACTTTGTGGAGAATTGCAGCTGCAAAGAGAAAAAAGCATAGTCGTCACGAGCAATTGCAAAGGCACGCGTAGGTACGTACCGTATGAGCACAGTTCGTACGACATGGTGGCTGAGTTTGAAGAAACGAGATGAGAAGCGTTACTCTATTCCTTCCTTTCTTGTATCGTATGGCCAACGAGTTATTTGGCGTTTTTGGCCCCCAGCTGCCCAGGCAGCTTGGCGCCATTCACTGCATGCATACGTACGTACCTACATTCTCTACACCAATGACTCTCTGCACGTGTACAATAACACATACGTATTCATACCTTATCGATGACGCTCTGCATGTGTGAGCGGTGGGTTTGGTCTCCGTAGAGAGGGAGCTCCACTGGTCGGGCAGATGCGAGTCCGGCCTCCATGGCGATCTGGACGATCTGGGCGTCGTGCTCGCGCCCTCAGCCGCGTCGTAGTTGCGCAACTCCTCCCGCCAACTAGCATCAGCGAAGACTCCCGTCCCGCTTGATCACCTACACGCACACGCGCGCACACACACAAGAAAGGGATCATGCGTCATTGCTTCGCAAACGGGGAAAAACACAACGTAATTATAGTTGCCTCAGTTTTTGGAAGACGGAGTACAGGCGTTTCGATTTCCTCTGGTCACTCCTTCGTCGGGCTTTCCAGGATAAAGGCAGCATAACCCAACCTATTATCGATCGGTTTTCCGTCTTCCAGAAAAGTTTTAAAAATCTAGTACCTACTGTACGTACATGAACGTCAGAAATTACAAACGGGGATATATTTTCAAGATGTGCTATTTTTGGGACTATAAGCATATCAGAAAAGTTGTTGAAAGAGAAGAATTTTTAGTACTGAGTGGATACATGGCTGATGGCCGCGCTAAGGCCAGGTTTCATGATGGCAAAAGTTGAAGCGAAAATACCTCCCATTACAGTAGCGAATAGTTGCGTAACGATTTCACGCAAAGCAACACACCGGTTTCCTCCCACTCCGCGCTGATAAAATCTGGTTGGTTGGTTGGGAAGACCGGCCAGACTTCACTGCGCTTTAGGCGCGTTGGTGCAGTGCCCTGGGCAAAAGAAACAGTCTCACAGCGCAAGCAAAGGCATTATAAAGGCAAAGGGTGATATGATCTGTATTAGTGAAATCTGCCGCTGGAAACATTATGCACGATGGGTGACCAACAGTTATGGCTACATCCTTGCCGACATTTGTACTGAACTAGACATACCTCTAAACTGAGTTACTAAAATCTTCGCATTCTCCTTTAGTGGACCGATAAAACGAAACTGTTACATGCCGACCAAACATAACGTGAATATGTACGTAACGTACATTGAAGTAACTGGCCCTTTATCCGAGAAGCTCAAACCACATGACCCACGCTGGTCTTGGAGGCTTGCGGATAGTCCTTCTCCAGTGTCTGCACGATGTACAGTACCAGAGTCTTGCAAAGTATAGAAACAGCCTACCAAGCAGTTAACAGAGTGGCTTTCACTACATTGGCCTCAAGCCACCAAATTCAGCAGCAGTAAGCACATAACAGTATCCAACATCCAGCCTCCCAACAAATATACCACAGCAGCGCCCAGCCACCACATTCCACATAATATCCAATATGGCAGGCTTACCACATAGAATGGCTCCGTCCACCCAGGCACCAAATACCCAGTAAGCCATCCCTATCAAATTGTACATATACATCCAGGGTCCAACTAGCTATCAACAGCATTCACTAAAAGAAAGATGATTGAACTTCTAATTGCAGACTACCATCACTCTTTCACCCAGGAGCTCAAGCAATCTTCCCACACCTAAACCCGACCCTCCGTATCCCACACTGCACGCACAGCAGCATTACCCACTTGCGCTCATCAGACAATCAACTACAAACTCCACAGACTCCGCCTCCC
>JASAMW010003884.1:0-13439 GCA_030247985.1 Epsilonema sp. ZAB3_2
CCATGATGGCAAAGGGAATCATGAATTGCAAAAAGAGCAGTCCGGTGCCGTACCATCGTTGGTACGGCCCATCCGGCCAATTTTCCATGCAAAAATGGCCGCAGTAACTTCGGAAAATGGTAAATTCGATGAAAATTGCCGGCGGAGAAGCGACCGTAATTGCTACGAACCATACGCCGAGAATGAGCACGATTGCGTGATGCTTTTGCAGCGGGCTGGACTGCGGATAAATTATGAGGATGTAGCGATCCACGGCGATGCAGGTAAGGGTCAAGGTGGATATGAAGATGCTCATGCCCTGCAATAGGGGGAAAGCGTGGCAAAGAAATTCGCCGAATAGCCAGATTTTTGCGACGGCAGAAATCGGCGTGATGACGGTTGACGTCAAGCTGACGACGCTGTCAGAAAAAGACAGGTTGACGATGAACAAATTGCGTACAGTTTGGAGCGACTTTCTTCGCCACACGCTCACGATGACGAAGAAATTGCTGAGCGCGCCGAGAAGAAAGATGGCAATGTAGAGAAACCCAAAGATCAGCTGGACTCCGATCATCAAGGTCCAGTCACCGAAAACCAATTGGTATTCTTCTGTCACGTCCACGCAACTTTCAGTCGCCGTGTGGTTTTCGTGACTGCTCGTCGACATCACTATTTTATGTAGTGCTGGCTGGCTATGCTGTGCTACAAGCTGCAGTTTCAAGCAGCTTTACGTGAAGCGACGCTCGTGTTTCGCTCAAATTTTCTCTTCGCCCTTTAGTCATACAGTATTGATAACGGCAACTAGGTACATTTTCTTCTGCTTGAAAGGGCCGCGAATAGTGATATCCACATAAAGCTGCCGTTTTTTGTATTGGGCAAAATGGCGAATAGAGCCTGTAGCGGTGAGCCTGTCGCCTGAAATCAAAGCGCGCAAAAGCAAAGGCTGATTGCGGTGCGGCCGTCGTTTATGCTTCTTGAATTGTCATTTCGCCGTTCGCAAGTGCCCATAAGCAGGAGACGCGGTGACTGTTATCACGAGTCCGCGGTCTATACCTAGTTCTTAGAACTTCTGCATGAAGAACGGTGAAAATTGGGGAAAAGCCCATTTCCTGTAGCGGCAGGAAAAAGGAGGGGACCTCAGCTCGATTTCGCGCGGGCGTGGGACCACCGTAAACTCGTTACGGCTTTTGACTGAAAAAAGCACAGCAAGAAAAAGTCAGATGTCGAATGAAAGCTTCGCTGAATCCGGAACACTGACAGGCAAGAGGACCAATGCATACGTATGGTACGTATGGTACTAAACGCATTACTCTACACCAGACTTTACTCCCGCTTTTATGTAAACAGCTGATGTCAGTCAGGTGTCAGAAATAATACTTTACATACTTACAGTTTCTTTAGAAACAAAGCAAAAAAGACCTTGTTGACGATAAATTCAAATCAAATCGACAAGCATGCACCACGCCTACACGGGGCGTTTTTCCATGTAGTCTAGCGAGTCTTAGCACATATCCTGTAATTTTTTTCAAGTTAATCCGGATTCCGTTATAGACTCCGCCCTGACAAAACTGTAAAGATTGGTGTACAACTACCGCTAGTACAGTCGAAAAAGCCAACAGTAAGAAACAACCGTACACATCTTTGCAACAAACCACGAAACCTCCAAAAATTCCAAAACCGGTATGGAGAAAACCTTGAACGAAATTATTTTATATCTTTTAAAACATCCCGACGATCGGATAAGGTTGTGGACTGAACATTACCGTAATTCTTTCTGGCTCTTTCCTTTTTCCCTTCCTTTTTCGGTGTGTTAGGCGTTAGCTATGTAGCATAGGGCTGTAAAGCAAGATCGATTTCATAAATGAACCCGACCGTGCGAACTACTGTATACCATTCATAGTCGTTGTTCGTCTATCCTAAATATGCCCATAAGGGAATTCCATGACTAGACGAGATATACGACATAGCACATGTTCGTGTGCGCAATGTGACAGATTCCATTAGATATGCATTACAATGGTCGGCTTTGTGGTGTGACGACCGCTTCCGTTTTTTTGCTTCAGTGTCTACTGTCTACTGCCTATCTTGTCTTCAACAGCTTCCTCGCTGAGAGAGAACTGAGGTAGGTACAGTATATGACTTATGTACACATACAGTACATGCATAGGCATGCTTCTTTCACACGTTTGCAAGACACGTACTACTCGTAAATTACGACTTACGAGTTGACCTTAATTGAGCCTTGAGCTTCAAGCAATAGTTGGAGTAAAGAATCAATAATAAATAAGATGCAATTTCATGACAAATGGGCTTTTGGATTTAGATGACAACAGGGTCAATTGAACTTGAAGAAAGTTGGATTCTTTCTGGCAGCGGCATCTGTAGATGAAAGAACCTCATGTGATCGCTGTTTCCGATGTGTTACCAAGGAGCTGGTGTTACGAATGTTCAGTTGCACGCCATCGCTCTGGCTCGAAGCCAGCGTCGGCGTTGTATAGGAATTAGCAACGTTCCTGATGTTTCTGGGTAGTGGGTAGTGGGTAGTGGGTAGTGAGATTGGGTAGTGGGTAGTGAGCTGGGTAGTGAGATTGGGTAGTGGGTAGTGAGGTTGGGTAGTGGATTTTCGGCTATAACGAAGCTACGCCAAGCTGGGTAGTGGCCTGGTTGCGTCTATATTATGCAGTGGGTTGTGAGCTGGGTAGTGGCCTGGCTACGTCTATATTACTCGTTGGGTAGTGAGCTAGGTAGTGGCCTGGCTACGTCTATATTACTCGTTGGGTAGTGAGCTGGGTAGTGAGCTGGGTAGTGACCACAGTGGGTAGTGACCTGGGTAGTGGCCTGGCTACGTCTATATTACTCGTTGGGTAGTGAGCTGGGTAGTGAGCTGGGTAGTGACCACAGTGGGTAGTGATCTGGGTAGTGGCCTGGCTATGTCTATATTACTCTGGCTAGGGTCGCCCCACTACTTATACATACATACATACATACATACATACATACATACATACATACATACATACATACATACATACATACATACATACATACATACATACATACATACATACACATACATACATACATACATACATACATACATACACATACATACATACATACATACATACATACATACATACATACATACATACATACATACATACATACATACATACATACATACATACATACATACATACATACATATATACATACATACATTACCCACTGTGGTCACTACCCAGCTCACTACCCAATGAGTAATATAGACACAGCCAGGTGCCAGGTCACTACCCAGCTCACTACCCACTGAGACATATATAGATGCAGCCAGGCCACTACCCAACTCACTACCAAACTCACTACCCAACGAGTAATATAGACGTAGCCAGGCCACTACCCAGCTCACTACCCACTGTGGTCATTACCAACTCACTACCCAGCTCAATACCCACACCCACTCTGGTCACTCCCAACTCACTACCCAGCTCACTACCCAACGAGTAATATAGACGTAGCCAGGCCACTACCCAGCTCACTACCCACTGTGGTCACTACCAACTCACTACCCAGCTCACTGCCTAGCTCAGAGCTCACTACCCAGCTCACTACCCAGCTCACTACCCAGCTCACTACCCAACGAGTAATATAGACGTAGCCAGGCCACTACCTAGCTCACTACCCAACGAGTAATATAGACGTAGCCAGGCCACTACCCAGCTCACAACCCACTGCGTAATATAGACGCAGCCAGGCCACTACCCAGCTTGGCGTAGCTTCGTTATAGCCGAAAATCCACTACCCAACCTCACTACCCACTACCCAATCTCACTACCCAGCTCACTACCCACTACCCAATCTCACTACCCACTACCCACTACCCACTACCCAGAAACATCAGGAACGTGAATTAGCAGGGTTGGCAGTTGGCATATAGACAGCAGTTGGCAAACTAAAAATTAGAAGTGACCCATCCGAAAATAGATGCAATACTATGGTAATAAATATTTGACGCCACTGACGCCATCGACGCCACTGACGCCATCTATGGCAGATCTAAACCGCGCAATATATTCATTATGCCAAGGAGCTATAAGTACATGAGGTGACACTCGACCGGTGTTTCGACCCTCGACTCGACACTCGAGGTGACCTTGATAGCAGATTCTTGGTGTTGGGACGCAGTTCAAGTTTTGGGTTTTCAGTAGAACGAATCTATAGTTGCCATCAAAATTTCTTTCCACACAGTAAAAATATCTCAGGATCTAGCCAACATTGAGCTAAGTGGTCAAAAATCTGTCGATACGTTTCAGCAAATTGAAAATAAAAAACGCATGCTTCTCTGATCGAAACTGATCCAAAAATTTAACCCTTACCCAAAAATTGTCTATATCTAATTTTACATAGGATAGGGTACTTCTAATTAGAGATGGGCCGAGACTGGATTGGTGCTGAAAACGAGACTGAGACCGAGAGTCTCGGCCCATCTCTACTTCTAATGGAAAAGTTTTTGCAGTATTGTCCATTTCTCTTCAATAATCAAAAGTGTACATTTTTAGTACATAAGAAATTTGCTATATTTCTCAACACAGAGGGCATGTAGATAAATGCTGTTTTTTTTTAATTTTCAATGCAGCTGAAACTTTTAATCATATTTTTGACCACTTTGCTCTGCATTGGCTAGATCTTGAGATCTGTGCAGCAAGAAATTTTGATGTACAGTAATAGAGCACAGTAATATCAATATTGTGTGCAGGTGTATGGGTGGACTTAGGTTTTAGGTTTAGGCTGAGGCTTAGGCTAAGGCGAACCATTCTGTATCCAATACCGTATTTTTGGGTGGGGCTATACAAAAATCGAGAGGTCTGATGAGGGGTTATACACTGGGCCACTGGGGGGATATACAATGGGTATATACATTGGGGTATATACACCCAAAAATTCAGTACCTAAGCCTTAGCCTAAGCCTCAGCCAATCTCAAACCCCAATCCGAAAACCTAAAATCCAATCCGAAAACTGAAAATCCAATCTGAAAACCCATAATCCAGTCTGAAAACCCAAAACCCAGAAACTTGAACTGTATGGTGTGGCGTGGCATACTTGGTAGAAGTGCATGTAAAAAGGCAGTTTATCATAAATTTCTTAGGTTGTCAGCATGCTGGGGAAGAGTTAACATGACCACTGTGAAGTTTAGACCCTTGGGGAAGCTTCATAGAGTACGTCATGCAGAAATAGGGGGGAGGGGGGTTGTGGCGAATGTGACGTTAGCGTGACGATTATGTCACTCTATATACATAGCATACTGGGGGGGGGAGGTGGTGACGGCCAAAAAAGCGTGATGAAAGCGTGATGTGGGGGGGGGGGGGGTGGCGACGGATGAATTTCTGCATGACGTACTTTATGAAGCTCCCCTGGTGGTGAAATTTGAGGACAGCATTTGTTTGTTCTGTGTGTATTGTGTGAAGGCCAGCAAAATACCCTACTTTTGTCTAAAAGCTGAAAATTGCCATTTTGGCCACACCATTTGGGAATTGGTTAAGGTCTCAATGCCCTGTTTCGGAGCCAATTTTGAGGCTTCCTCATAGCCGGTGTGTGCAAGATAAAAGTGATCACTTGTTATGTAAATATAGAACAACCCTTCCTCTACATGTACACCAAACGGCAGCGCCAAAGCTCTTGTATTCGGCGCAGTACGACACGCTGAACGAAGAACGCCCCAAAAACCATGCGATTTGGGTGTTCCGAAGGAAGCACTGAGTATTTTTCAACATAAGGCACAACCATTCAATGCGTCTTGACGAGCGGAATCGATTGGTACCTGCGGCGCCTCTCTACGTTGCCTCTACGCAAAGTTATCCAAGAAAAACGTGTTTGAAAAAGCAATCGTTTCAATCAAGAATAGCACCACGGAGAGGCCGTTTCAAGAGGCACTCTATATGGCGCGTCAAAGAGATCGCGTAACAAGCTTTCGATCGATATCTTGATCTCCTCTCAACTCGCTTTCGTTGGCTCAGGAGAGACCTGGACCGAATTTATCCAGAAGTCCATGCATGGACAGTTGTCCCTGCATAGTACGAAGACGAGCGCAGAGAGTGCGACTGGAGCAGAAACATCGAATGGAAAACAAGCAGATGGATATTTGTATGGTGTCAGGAAGTGAAAACAGCTGGAATTAGATATCACCAGATACTTCACTAGTAGTACAGGAGTCCACGCTCAGAAAAACAGGGCATTGAGACCTTAACGTCGACCCCATTATTGAAAAGAGCGAAGAAAGTTGGGGTATAAGTATTATTAGACTTTGACTTGATTTGGCCTCTGTAGCATGCCACGGACCTGAGAAAAACGGATGCTGCTGTCTCCGCCCAAAATTGCTTGAGTGATGTCTCCTATACTTTACCTCCTTGGTTGCCGCACTGCGAAGTTTAGTTCTGCAATTTGATGACGTCACGCCACTATAGGTGGCGTCGGTGGCGTCGATGGCGTCAGTGGCGTCGAATATTTATTACCAATACTATAGCTGGGTGGATGATCAAGAGCGTCCTTGACAATTTTGGCGCTCCGTAGTAATCTGACATTCTAAACAAGAATAGCAATAGTGTTTGAAAAAGGGTCAAAAAAGCCGGTTGCTATTCTTGTGTAGAAATGCCAGATTTACTAAGATTACTACGGAGCGCCAAAATTGTCAAGCACGCTCTTGATCATCCACCCAGCTATAATTTGAGTGGCGTTGAGCATAAACAAAAACGACGACGCTACGGTTGCCAAATGTGAGCGAGATGTGAGCGGAAAGAAGAAAACGAGAAGAAGACGTGATTATTATGATACACAAGCAGAAAAAGCGGAAAATTATGATTTTGTAGAAAATATGAGTTTGTAGAAAACAAGAAAACCAGCAGACGTCCATATGTCCATACGTCGGACGTATCTAGGAGTATATGACACACAAACAGCCATGTACTCCTGGATATGTCGGATGTATGGGACGTACGGACCATACGGGCATATTAAACGCGGTAGCATGGTGAACGCGGCACAGGATGTACGTCTGGTGAACGCGGCATCACACGTCTTCTTTGTTTTCTTCCTTCCACCAAGGAGCTATAAGTAGAGGAGGCGACACTCGACCTGATTCTGGGCGTTGGCAGTGTCCGTGCCTAGCAAGGTTTCGACCTCTCTTCTTCAGGCATCCGTGGCATTCCAAATAGACAGAATCCAGCCAAGGTACGATAATGCGTATACCTCAACTTTCTTCGATCTTTTCAATGGTGGGGTCGGCGTTAACCCATCCCCAACTGGTATGGCCAAAAATGGCCATTTTTCAGCTTTTTGACAAAAGTAGGGTATCTTGCTGGCCTCAGCGCAACACGCACAGAGCCAGCCAAATGCTGTCCTTCTCAAATTCCACCACCAAGGGTCCAAGCTTCGCACTGATGTTGTTAACTCCTTCCCCACCCATCTGGCAACCTGAGAAATTGATGGAAAACCGCCTTTTTACATGCATTTCTTCCCAAATATGCTACCCTAGTGCAGTCGAGCAGGGAAATTTAGAGTACCCTACCCTAGTTTTATGCGTAGATTTCGAAAATAAATGTGGTTTTTTCATTTTCCTACGTTTAAGGCCTGATAAACCCGGTTTTTCACGTTTTCTCGGATGGAAAAGTGTGCTAAAAGCAAACATTTTAAAAATCAGGTACCCTGGCCTAATTTTATGTGTAGATTTCAAAAATGACCTTAATTTTTACATTCTTCCACTTTTAAGGCCTAATATACCCGATTTTTTACTCAAAATGGCATAAAAAGATGCTATTTAGGCCTTAAGCGTGGGAAAATTTAAAAATTAAGGTCATTTTTTGAAATCTACACATAAAATTAGGCCAGGGTACCTGATTTTTAAAATGTTTGCTTTTAGCACACTTTTCCATCCGAGAACACGTGAAAAACCGGGTTTATCAGGCCTTAAACGTAGGAAAATGAAAAAACCACATTTATTTTCGAAATCTACGCATAAAACTAGGGTAGGGTACTCTAAATTTCCCTGCTCGACTGCACTAGGGTAGCATATTTGGGAAGAAATGCATGTAAAAAGGCGGTTTTCCATCAATTTCTCAGGTTGCCAGATGGGTGGGGAAGGAGTTAACAACATCAGTGCGAAGCTTGGACCCTTGGTGGTGGAATTTGAGAAGGACAGCATTTGGCTGGCTCTGTGCGTGTTGCGCTGAGGCCAGCAAGATACCCTACTTTTGTCAAAAAGCTGAAAAATGGCCATTTTTGGCCATACCAGTTGGGGATGGGTTAACGCCGACCCCACCATTGAAAAGATCGAAGAAAGTTGAGGTATACGCATTATCGTACCTTGGCTGGATTCTGTCTATTTGGAATGCCACGGATGCCTGAAGAAGAGAGGTCGAAACCTTGCTAGGCACGGACACTGCCAACGCCCAGAATCAGGTCGAGTGTCGCCTCCTCTACTTATAGCTCCTTGTTTCCACTAACATCTGGCAACCGTCTACCATAACGTTTGGCGTTTGGGTCTGAAAACTGAAACTGCACACTTTGGATGGGTCAAATCTGGATAAAAGAAAAAGAAAAATCTGTGGAAGAAGAAGAAAGAAGGATCAAAGGGTTAGTGATCATTCGTCTTTGCGTTTTCGTGATGTGTCTGCTCTGTTAATCTAACATTCCCGCTGTTGTCGGTCGGAAAAACGATTGATGAACGCCTCAATTTCGATTCCGATGCAACTTTCAACTCTGTCAACGTTCTTCTTTACTCTTTTTCTTTTCTCACTCTTTGACTGCAAGAATGGACTTACCGTCAGTTCATCCACATCATTCGTTCCAGGGGATGATTCAGCAGTATCATTATTACTGTCATCAGCGTTCGACGTTTCATTATTGCAAGACGATTCTTATTCGTCCTATTTATATCACAACGACACACCAGTGACACCTGTTCTCTATCCAAAATGCCACAAACGACTGCAGTTTTTTGCGGAGACAGCGAAAAACTTTGTGGAGTGCGTGCTCAACAATTCTGTGCCTCCACATGTCTGTCTGAAATGCGTCAAGCACTATCTTTCTATGCTGGATTCGTACAAAGGATTGGAGCATGCTGTAGGTTGTGAAGTTTTATTTGACGTAGGGTACTGTGGGGTAAACCCGGACATCTAAGCTTCTCTGAACTTACCGCTTCAGCATCTGATGAACGTGGTAGCTCATTTGAAAGAGGAGAGATCAAGGAATCGATTGGTAGAATACTTGTCTCAATCGGTCGTATGTTTGCTGAGATATACTAGGTGTCCGGGGTTACCCCACAGTACCCTATATTATTTCGTACGTACAGGTGCATATTTTGTGTACGAGTGAATATGCATGAGTAGGTATGTACTATTGTATGCACGGTAGTGTACTTGGTTCACTGAGAGAGTGCGATTTCCGAAGTCGTGGAAGATATTTTCGCGTAAAATGCGAGGATAGGCTTGTCCATGAAGTTTTGCGCAAACTATCCTTCCACGACTTTGACAATCTTGACTTCGCATTCTCTCAGTGAACCGAATATAGTATGTGTATCGTACATACACGTGAGTTTTTGTTTTAGAATCAGAAAGTATTAGCGTTTGGCAAGACGTGTAGCGACGTGATTTTTCGTAATTATGTCATCTCCTACCCATATGTAGCGAAGGCTTTGCTCAGCGATGGCTTATGGTTCCGATCCCATTGCTCAAGTAAGTTTAATGTCTGTGATGTATGTGACAAGGGCTGATACCGCGCTCAGATAAGCGACGTACGTACGGTACATCCAACTTCGCCGCAAAAGGCGAGGATCCGTTGACCTTTTCGAGCGTCTAGGTCGAACTTACGTCGCTTATGTGAACGCAGTATGATCGCGATGGTAACCCTCCAGGTTGTCATGGTCGCATTGAGTCCTCACGAAATATCGGGTACTGTTCAGAAAAAATTGGAACAGGAAAAGTAAGTGACACCGAGCTAGTGCCAACCAGACTTGTGTTGGTTTGAGAGTGCAATTGCAATAGAACAGCTAGGATTGTTTTGTCAGAGCTGGTAAGCAAGAATCGTGGGGTAGGTTGGGGTAAAGCCGGCCGACGGGTTGTACTGAAGGCCATTCTTTCTACGTGGGTAGCCGGGCTTACCCCACGAATAAAACCAGTCGGATTTACCCCATTCTACCCCAGTCTACCGGGCATAAAAAACTTTTGTGTCTGTTCTATTTCAGAATGTTGGAATATCAGCCATGACGGACGGAACTCGAGCGCAACCCTGCTTCCCGAAGCTGCAAAATTTGTAAATCTGTCCACACAGTTTCGCACGTGCGTGATGCATACAACGGGCAGGAACACGTCAGTATTGGAGTGTCCAGCTGTGAGAAACGAAACGCTCTGCGATAGCTGCTGGCGCGAGTACAAGGACCTGTACTGGTATTACTGGCGCGTGGTGGCTGTATTGCAATCGGAAGAAGACAGCAGGGCCTTATGCATGGATATGGAGGCTACGGTATGTACAATATGTAGGGTGTACCCCAGGCCGACGGCTGGGTACTGTGGGGTAAACCCGGACACCTATGCCTTTCTGAACTTGCCGTTTCTGCAAATGGTGGTGAACATGGTAGCTCATTTGAAAGAGGAGAGTTGGAAGGAATCGATTTGGTAGAATACTTGTCTCAATTGGTCGTATGTTTGCTGAGATATAGCTTGGGTCCGGGTTTACCACACAGAACCCTACAATAAATATGGTGGGGGGGGGGGTGGGGGGTGCGCTTTGGGGGGGGGGGGGGGGTACCGGTTACTACGGGGTGTGTTGGACTAATTTTGACCCGCCTATTCGTATTAGTACCTACATGTGCAGACATCGGCACGGTTTCCAGGGTGGGGGTCTGTCAGTGGTGTTATGCTGGAGCAGAAAAGTGGGGGCTACCGCATACCCCCAGGGAAAATTTTTTTTCTTGACATACCCCCAGAATTTCCAGCTTACCCCCAAAAAGAAATAGTCTGTAACATACCCCCAAAACACACCAACATACCCCTAAATTTTATTCAAATGGGGGTATGTTGACACTAATATGGGGGGTATGTTTGGGGTTATGTGAGCAGAAAATCAAAGACTGGGGGTACGCGTGGGGGTATGTTGATTTTATTTTTTGGGGGTGTGCTTGTTCAAATTCTCAAAATCTGGGGGTCTGCGTGGGGTTATGTGAGAGGGTGGGTGGGGTGTGCTGAACATACCCCAGCTGACCCCAGGCCGATGTCTGCATGTGTATGTAATACCGGCGTACGCTCAGCCTCAGTCAACGATGCGGGCATTAACTTAGACTTTACACCTTTTTCAGTGCATTTTTCTCTTCTCTCTTACCGATAAAAAATACACTGAAAAAGTGTAATTCAGAGGGATCAACCCTAGACCACCCATAGTTTCTTACAGTGCATTTTCACTTCCCGGCGTTTTTCAATAGGTGTCGTTTTAAGCGACACCGCGGCTTCCGCGCCGGCTCGGTCCAATACTTTCAACCCGGCGCAGAAGCCGCGGTGTCGCTTAAAACGACACCTATTGAAAAATGCCGGGAAGTGAAAATGCACTGTTATCCTTAGCGCAACTGTTCCTTTCAACGAATTGCGTATTTCCTTCTTTAGATGAACGATACGATAACAGAATGGCGTTCCTGCTATAAGTGTGTCAAGCCTAAGGATAAGATAAATCGGATGGACAGAATTGTGGCGTTGCTTCTATGCGCTGCCTGCTTCTTGCTCACTGCTGCCTTCTACATTGCCAGTTACTACTGCACTCCTGCAGACGTACGCAGTATCAGAAGGAGGTCAAGTAAACAAAGTAAGTAAAGAGAAGATGCTTTTCTTATGGCTGTACAGTGGGGTAATATTGGACATGGACACAGCTGAAAATTTCGGACACAGCTTTCCAGCTGTCTATAGGTACGAGACGAGTACGTACGGTATGCCTGCGTCCATTTTTTTACCACGCAGACGCAGTACTTATTTTTTTTGCAAAAACCAACTTGGTGACGTCCATAGTCAAATGGACTAGCTGGGTATGGACAATTGCCCCCCAATTAATTGCCCCCTTTAGGCTGCCCCTGGGTGATTGCCCCTCCCCCAAATGATTGTCCCACTATCAGTGAAATTGCCCCCACTCTAATTGGCACCATGTACTTTGTATGTATGAGTACGTGCTTGTTTTAAAGCTGTGATTGTTGCCTCAACATCGCCTGAAAAAGCAGAAGTGCGAACTTCTTCCAGTGGCGGTAGACATGAACAAGTTGAAAATTATGGGCCAATATGACGCTGTTTTCTTCCACTCCAATACACAGGGCTGTACGTCGGGTGCTTTCAACATTGTCTTTACTGAGGCAGATGCAACAAGAGATGAACTGTGTTTGAGTTTAGGAGGCTGTGTTGCTCTTGCTGAAATTTGTCAAGTTGTACGGGTTTAAGATTTATTAATACTTTATCCATCCAAAGATTACTGTATTATACGTACGTACACCTAAGCTTACATAAATGCTCTTATCAATTACTATTGCGTATTGACATCTTGCATGGTAACTATTATACCTGATTCTTCTGCAAAGGAAAATATTTTTTAGTTCGCGCGAGTTGCAGTTTTTGCGGTTTTGGGTACACAGAGCCCAAGTTGATATTGCTGATTTAATGAAGAATGGATGCATGAATGAAAGGACTTTCATACTGAACTTAACCAATCGTGGCTTCATTGCAGGTGACGCTCGAGCTAAAATTTGGCCGATCTTGCGTTGTGTGGTTGGACAAGACGAAGTATACTTAAGGATGGGGTGACAACGTAAGTCGGTTTATTTTCTATCTGACCCCCCAGGTTTAAATCATCCCTAACATCGTCTCAGATGTTAACGGTCAAAAAAATAATCGTGGCTGCGGCCAGCTACGGTTTGGGTAGGGGTTAATCCGGTTAACTTTTGAGACGAAGATTTCCGTATGGGTCCCGCCAGGTCAAACGAATGAGGTGCAGGTCATGTTGTCTCCATCCCTCCTAGCTATAGGCCTATTCACATTGGAGAGACATGCGCTCGGCGTATGGCGACACGCAAAAAGGCATGGAGGATACGACGAACGCTTTCTCTTTCCAATGTGAATGAGCCATTTTAACGGTGGTGCTTCTGCCGTATCTTTTCTAGCGTATAGCCCCCTGTTTTCATTTGATCACGTCATCAATAAATGTACTTGGTAATGTTCCGTATATAAGCCCCTCTCGTGTATAACCCCCCTCGTGTATAGCCCCCCAAATCGGCCACAAACGTCATTTGCCCACGTGTATTGGCCCTATTGCGAACCGCAAAAAGTAAGGTAAATCGAGTGTTATTGCGCTAAAAACAGCGTTTTTGAGGTGTTTTGACGCATAGGAGTTTATCTGAAGCTCATTTGGAACGGTTCTGAATCATTTTGCCAGTGACATCTCT
>JASAMW010003885.1:0-12317 GCA_030247985.1 Epsilonema sp. ZAB3_2
CAGGGAAGGACTCAGGGTGTGAATGACAGGAAAGATACTGAGCAAAGTAGTTATTATTATTTTTGTTACATACTGTACACGCACGTACATAGTAAATTCAATTGCCCTGACTCACATTGCCCGTGACGTCTGATCAGTAATTATCAGTGATGTCAACTCGGACATTTTTGAAAAGAGTAAAGTAAAGTAAAATTACTCAGCGGGCGTAGACTTCTGAGTATAGTTGAGTAAATTTACTCAGCTCATAGCCCAACCGAAGTAAAGTAAAGCAGAACTGGGAGAATTACTCGAGTAAAATTTATACATATCATGACCTGTAATAATGGCAATACCGGCTTGCCACATCATCCATCATGTCAAAAATTGGTGTTCCTAAGCAATTGGGCATTAGATGCTGTTGGAGTCGCAAAAATTTATGGTAAACTTTTGTCATTGAGGTCCGCTTGGATTCTTCAGCTTGCCATTGATATACGAATTTTGTGCTTGAATGTACGCCTCTGCATGCGTTTACTCGAGTAAATTTACTCGAGTAAGTACTGAGAGGATGTTGACATTTTACTCGAGTAAAAATTTTACTTACTCAGCGAGTGACAAATTTACTCGAGTAACCTGTCATTATGACTGAGTAAAAGTAAAGTCGAGTAAGGGAATTTTGCACTGAGTAAAGTAAAGTAAAGTTACTCAGCCCAAAATCAGCCAAGTAACTCGAGTAAAGTAACTGAAATTTTTACTCTGACATCACTGGTAATTATGAGTGAGTGATTTGCAATATTTTTGCTATTTGCTTTCTATTCTATTCTAGTAATGATTCGCTGTCAGTGCTTCGCTAAATGCTAGGCTACTGAATCTTCTTGGGCTTGCTTCTGTATGTATGTAGCAAAACATGGCATAAAGTGCGTACAACAGGTTGATTTATATTTTCACAACTATGAAAATGTGTATCCATACAAACCAAAAAATGAAACATACATTATAGGTATTTATGTTCAACAGTCATGACATACATACGTATGTAATTACTGTAAAGCTTCGTGTATAACCCCCCTTCGAATATAACCCCCCTCGTGTATAACCCCCCTATTTGGTGACTAATGATTTTTATCCCCCCCCTAACCAAAATTTTTAAAACGCGTAAAACGCTCAAATAAAGCAAAATAAGCATGTTGGTGATGATTTGGCACATTTTGCTTGGCCTCGTGTATAACCCCCCTCGTGTATAACCCCCTCGAATCGGTGACTAACGATTTTTATCCCCCCGGGGGTTATACACGAAGCTTTACAGTAGGTATGTACGTGTATGTATGTATGTACGTAGGTGCAGTCGATCACTACATGGTAGGCAGGCAGAACAGAACGCTACATGGCGCGATTTTGCAGCATCTCAAGGCATATTATGCTTCCTTGACTCATTCTCAACCTAATCATGCGGTGGCATGGCATGGCATCATATCATATGGCGTTACAAAATCGACCGTTGCCAGTATGTGCGAGTACAGTATACCAAATATCTAGTCTATGCATGACTCCATTTTTCATCCACAAAATAGTAGCTAAAGCCTTAGTAGCTATTATGCGAGCATCAACTTTCATGTTACTGCTTCCGGACTGAACGCTGTTGTACTGTACATTGTATTTGTGGGTGAAAAATGGAGTCATGGTACTGAGATATTTGGTATACTGTGGCGTGCATTATAATATGTTGTTGGTGCATCATGCCATGCACGGCAATTTAGGTTGTGCTGCCGTGCATTACAACTACGTACAGTATATGTGGTGTATAGGTACCCTAGGTGCACGCCATGCACAGCATGGCGCCTGATAGCTGCTAATGCTCAATGCACTTTCAGGATCATATCTTTCGCCCGTTTTGCTACATAGCTGCTTGCTTTTGTAGTGTGAGAGTCGTCAAAAAATGGCGACTGTACAGGCGGTAAAGTAGCAGTAATTACTGTTGACAGCACTAGTACGTAGGTCGTGCTGCCAATTGTGGTGAATGTGAAGTGAATACCATATCTGGTGATCAAACTGTGCACATAAATACAGTGCATGCATAGGCCAAAAGGGCTGGTGACACACATGTCCTTTTTCCAGGAAAAAGTAGGCGTTCCATTTCAGAAAAAGTATAGGCAGCTTTGAGCGCGTATAAAATAGGCGATCCAAGCGCTTTTCGTCACAATCGTTTCGAATCTCCTCTCTCTTCTCTTCTCAGTTGCTCGCTCTTTTACTAACTATCCTCACATCACCATGACATAGTTCAACAAATGGCTCATCATCTTACGCCTGCTCGTTATCGCAGTCGATGTGGCTTGTTCGTCGGATGGTGAGTTTCTTTTCGGGTTTGTTTTGGGTTTCGAGCTTGCTTTTCTCATACTTGCTCACAAGCGCGAAAGTTATTCTCGTTTCAATGTTCACACGTGCTGAGCTATATCTATATGCGACTCAAACTCATGTGGTGAACTCACCGTTTCCTTCCAGAAGCTTCAACACAAACAGTGAATTCACCGTTAGTACACTTAGGCATCTGTTAAAAGGGGTTCGCCGTGGTGAAATCCAGCAGGTACGTAAGGCTGCTATGCTGGGGTGATAGAGCAAGTTCTAGCTTGTATGTATATATTGTACAGGGTGTCTCACGTAGACGTCCCTAATGATCCAGCCTTATAACTTCCGTACTACAACAGATATCAAACTGAAATTTTGTCCACAGAAACCCAAGAAAATAGGAAACTTTGTGACAAAATTTGAGCCAGATAGGCCCTCTGCAAACGTAATTACAGACTTGCAAATTTTAGACCCTGTTTTTATCATTTTCCGCACTGAGCATGGTTTTGGGATTAGAATTTTCTGCTCAGCATGGTCAAAGCAGCTCATCCAACATGGCAATGTGAAGGAACAACAATGGCTAAACGTCACCACAGTCCGGAACACAAAGGATTCAAAAATAGAGGCGATTACCGCGCCTACAGCGTCCAAGGAACTGAGGTCAACAGTGGCACCACTGATTTCAAAATGTTGAAAAACGTGGTCGAAACTTTGCAAGCTCGTAATTTCATCCCTAGTTGACCTACCGTATTTTTGGGTGTATAGCCCCATGGGGGTATACAAACAATTGAGAGGTCCAATGGGGGGTTATACACTAGGGGGGATATACAATGGGTGGGGATATACATAGGACAAAATTTATGTTTATGAGAGGTGTGTAGAGGCATGTTTTTGAGGTCAAAAGTATGTGTTTTAGGGCATAATCGCGGTTAAAACAGGGTTATTCTAGTACAGAGCACTGGCTCAGCTAAGGACTACAGGCATAGCAGCATGGTGTAGGAGTAGCTATAGCTAGCATAGGACCAGCTACATAGGTAGGTCAGGTACCTTCCAGTACATGGGGGGTTATACACCAGGGGGGGATATACACTGGGCAAAATTTATGTTTTGCCAATGGGGGGTTATACACTAGGGGGGGATATACAATAGGGGGGGATATACACCCAAAAATACGGTATCTGGCTCAAATTTTGCCACAAAGTTTCCTATTTTCTTGGGTTTCTGGGGACAAAATTTGAGCTTGATACCTCCTGTAATACGGAAGTTATAAGGCTGGATCGTTAGGGAGGTCTACGTGAGACACCCTGTATGTATATATTTGTATGTTCGAAAATCGCTGGCTGCGCTGCTACTACCTGTTGAAGTTTCCGTTTAGTACAGGTCCAGTTCAGGGGCCAATTTTCGAGGTTTTTGGCTTGTATCTCTCTCTGGCGGGACGGCAGGTAACCAAGAGATCTGCGCATGTACAGGTGTGGTTTTCGCGGGATGCGGTCACTTGGTTGCCGGTCACTTTGTTGCGGTCATTTCGTTGCGGCGGTGATCACTTCGTTGCGAGAACTTTCGTTGCGGTTTTTTTCGTTGCGGACATTTCGTTGCGGCCATCCTCTGGTCATTTCGTTGCGAGAACTTTTGTTGCCGGCCATTTCGTTGCCGGTCTTGATTTGGTCAGTTGGTAGTGAGTACTTTCGTTGCCATTCATTTCGTTGCAGGCTAGGCTAAGGCTTAGGCTTAGGTAAACCTCGCAACGAAATGAACGGCAACGAAAGTACTCACTACCAAATGACCAAATCTAGACCGGCAACGAAATGACCCGCAACGAAAGTTCTCGCAACGAAAGTTCTCGCAACGAAATGACCAGAGGACGGCCGCAACGAAATGTCCGCAACGAAAAAAACCGCAACGAAGTGACCGCAACGAAAGTTTTCGCAACGAAGTGACCGCGGCAACGAAAGGTCCGCAACGAAATGTCCGCAACGAAAAAAAACCACAACGAAGTGACCGCGAACCGTTTTCGCCGACCTATCTCACGGTATCTTGCTTTTATATTTTTAGCGAGAACTGATGAAAGTTATAAGGAAAATTGTGGACGCCACTAAAACTCGAAGCATTTTGCTTATAACTTCATCAATTGTAGAGAGAATTTGAAAAGCAGGTACCATTAGATAGGTCGGCGGAAACCACACCTGTACATGCGCAGATCTCATGACTACCTGCCGTCCCGCCAGAGATACAAGCCAAAAACCTCGAAAATTGGCCCCTGAACTAGACCTGTACTAAACAGACACTTCAACAGCTAGTAGCAGCGCAGCCTTCGATTTTCGAACATACAATAATATACATCAAATGAAAGCTTAGAACTTGCTCTACTACCCCAGCATAGCAGCCTTACCTGCAGGATTTCGCCACGGCGAACCCTTTAAAAAAATTTGGTCGAAATTTGTGCATTAGTTCAGAAGTTATAAGCATTTTAGAGGTTACAGCTTTCGCTAAACACCCGGAACATGCACCATGTGTGTACGTACAGTAGAAGCCGCTACATAATTGTACCTATGTACACCAGTGCAGTGCCGTGCGACGTGTGACCTAAACGTGTGACATGTGTTTTGAACTAAACACAAAGCAAATGGACGCTGCACGGTGGCCCATTTTTATGAATGACCGTCCCGTGTAGCATACACGCACAGAAGAACAATACAATTGTAGTAGTATTAATGTACAATTGAAATGTAAAATTTTTCGGCTAAAAACAATAACAATCATTTCGGCATCGGATTGGGTGATCAGGCTCCGTGCCGCTTGCGCCGGCACTGGATGATACCGTGTCCTGAGCTCCCGACCTTTCCTTTCCAGCAGCATTCCCAAATTGGAAAGTTTGAACAAATTGTTTAGTATGATGACAAACAAGTTTATCGCTTCTGTCAATTCAATAATTGTCGGCAAAGTTTTTACAACCCCTAACCCCATAATAGACTTGTTTGTTCAATCGTTGGAAGGAAAGTTCAATCATTGTTCGTGACACGATTCGTCAATTCAAGTGTCACCGTCTAGGTCAAACAACGTGTATTGACAAGCAACACCAACACAATGCTATAAGTACAGTGACTGAATATGAGATTCATTCATTGTCGTTAATCGCTTCATTCGGCAAAAGTGTGCTGCTCTCAGTTTGTTTTTGGTAAGCTTTACTCTGTCCTAATTGGCTGAATTCCGTTTTCGTGAAGTGAAGAGAAGCCGCTAAGCCCGAGTCAAGTACAGTAACAGCAACATGGTGTCAAAGCTCAGTTCTATCCTTGCGGTCATTGTGACTGTGGCGCTCGTTGCAAAAGAATCAAGTAAGATACTCAACGGCTAAAGGTTACGGTAACACCAGCAAACTAAGTAGGGTACTGGGGGGGGGGGGGGGGGGAAGGAGGGCCGGGGCGCCCGGCGCCGCGGAGACACGAAGCGCGGCACCCCCCCGCCCCCCCCCACCTATAAAAAAAAGCCAGCATACGACCGAATGAGACCTTTCCTCTTTCAAATGAGCTCACCATGTTCCTCATTTGCTGAAGCGGCAAGTTCAGAAAAGCTTAGGTGTCCGGGTTTACATTACCCCATAGTACCCTATCTATAGCCACTAAGAGTTAGCTATGGAACTCAAGTCTTGTTGCATAGAAGGCCCAGGGCCAGGTGTTATCGGTCCACTGAGAGAATTCTTTCGTCGTGGTCCTGTATGTATATAGTTTATACAGTCCTCGACGGACTCAGTATATCATGCCAACGGCTTTCTCATGGGCATAGGCGAGGCTTACGCCTAAACACTACACTACTCCAGTGGATTTCACGCGAAAAATCTTGCGCGACTAACTATAGCTACATAACAGTTCCCTCTTTGTCACGGGATTGGCATGGTGTACATAGGCGGGGTACGGTCACTTGGTTGCCGGTCACTTCGTTGTGGTCATTTCGTTGCGGCGGTGATCACTTCGTTGCGAGAACTTTCGTTGCGGTCACTTCGTTGCGGTTTTTTTCGTTGCGGACATTTCGTTGCGGCCATCCTCTGGTCATTTCGTTGCGAGAACTTTCGTTGCCGGTCATTTCGTTGCCGGGCATTTCGTTGCCGGTCTTGATTTGGTCAGTTGGTAGTGAGTACTTTCGTTGCCATTCACTTCGTTGCAGGCTAGGCTTAGGCTTAGGCTCAGGTAAATCTCGCAACGAAATGAACGGCAACGAAAGTACTCACCACCAAATGACCAAATCTAGATCGGCAACGAAATAACCCGCAACGAAAATACCCGCAACGAAAGTTCTCGCAACGAAATGACCAGAGGATGGCCACAACGAAATGTCCGCAACGAAAAAAACCGCAACGAAGTGACCGCAACGAAAGTTCTCGCAACAAAGTGACCGCGGCAACGAAAGGTCCGTAACGAAATGTCCGCAACGAAAAAAACCGCAACGAAGTGACCGCGAACCTAGGCATAGGCGACAGACGTAAAATTCGGTGGTCACGTACGTACAGTGTACATCAACGTTCTTTCTTTTGCATTTTCAGGTTCTGCAGCTTGGGACTATGATACAAACGGTAATCACTAGTATTTACTTTATTTCGCGTAACTAGCTTTCTGTACTCTTGTACGTACTTCTAGCCAATTCATTAGCAAACACATCTCGCCGCCAAAAAATTTTTCTGCTCCTGCGATCGCGATCGCGTTGCTATGCTGCGGTGTGGTTTACAAACAATCATGTGTTTGGTTGGGCTTCAGATGTTCTTCGAGTTTGCTCCGAGCGAGTTGGCTTGGCTCCGAGGAGCCTCCGAATGCGGAGCAAAATTCGGTTGTTCACACATCTCCGAGTTACAAACTCGGCAGTTCACAAGCACGTTTGGAAAAAAGGAGCGAGTTTGCGAACTCGGTGATACATGTTGAAGCATGGTCAGGGCTCCGAACCAAGTTCGGAGCGAATTCGGACTTCACCACGTCTGAAGCGCACCCACTGTCAGTGATGACTTATTTTAGGTAGTACAGTACATTAGCCTGCTTTAGGGCCTGAAACTTGGGCAGAGAACTATCCTCTTTGCGCTGGAGTGCGTCAGTCCCCTATCAACATTGAAGAGAGTGAAGCCGTGAATGCGAATGCCGGTGGTCTCAAATTCAAAAACTACGACCAACCACTCAGAGGCGGCACACCTTTGCCATTCCCATAAGCTTACTCTGGATGCCGTAAACAATTTACGTTTCATAGACACGTACAGTACGTACACTTAGGGGTGCCTACAATTTAGGCCTACAATTTATTTTTACAATTACAACCTGAGAATTAAATTTAATTCTTGTATACTATACTATACAATTTAAATTAAAACTGCCTCTACAAGAATATACAATTTACAAGAATTCAGCAATACTAGTATAATTGTATACTAAAATTAATTCTTGTATACTCCATTTCCACATATTTCGAGCAATTTTTCCAATTTTGCATACATATTGACGTCTGTTCCAGAGTAAAAAAGGTTTTTGAAGCATTCATTCCTTGACAAAAAGCACCTGGCAAGAATATGTGAGCCAATTTTATCCATCTTTTTTGATTTCTTTCCACTATTTGTGCTCAAAATGTTACTAATTTACACATTTTGAGCGATTTTTACAACAATGTTTTACATTGTAACAATTTAAATTAAAATGAATTTAATTTTAGTATACTATACTATACTATAATTAAAATCCTTGCTGTTATACTATACTATACTATACTAGAATTAAAATTTAATTCTAGTAGGCACCCCTGCGTACACTTGCTTTATATAGATACGTGTGCATCGAGGAGAAGGTATGAAGATACGATCCGTTCATGCAATAACTAAAAACTTATGCATGTAACCCTTACATACATACCCTACAACGGCTACCTAACGTGTTGTCCCTTCGCTTAGCCCAAGGTAGGTACTGTAGGTATACTGTATTCCAGATTTCTGGTGGCCGGAACTTTTGCCAAAGGCCAAGTCTCAAAACTACATTAGCCTTTGTTTTAAACCAGAGTCGGAGTACGTAGTACGTAGAAAGCAATCCACAGCACTATACAGTTAGTAGTAACACAACACGATGCCGAGTGTAGGCTTATTTGGGCTTTGCAAAGGCGAGCCGCTCCTACTGATCTGACGCTGTTCAACAATGGCCATTCAGGTATTTGTACGGGTCGCACAGTCTGTATGATATGTTCATTTGAATCACGAAGGAACAAAGAAAATTTGGGATTATTCTACATTATGTTGTCTAACAAAATGTAACGGACGTTCGTTCTGCTGTAACAGTTCAAATCAACTTCGCTGGTTCCGACCCAACTCCATTCATCAAGGATGGTGGGTTGGGACCAGCAAAATTGTTTTACAGAACAAAACGTCCGGTTTACATTTTGTTAAACAACATAATGTGAGAATAATCCCAAATTTTCTTTGTTACTTCGTGAGTTGGATGAAACATTATCATACAGACTGTGCGACCGTAAATACCTGAGTGGCCAATATTTGAACAGCATAGGATGAGTAGGACACACTCCTCAACCCCCAAATAACCTACACTCGGCATCGTGTTGTGTTACTACTAACTGTATAGTGCCTATCAATTTCTCCGTCCTCCGTACTCCGACTCTGGTTTGAAAACGAAAGGTAGATGTAGTTTTGGCACCTTTTCCGGCCACGGAGATCTGGAAATCAGTATACCTACAGTACCTACCTTGGGCTGACGAAGGGAACAACAGTTCATAGCCGTTGTAGGTATGATGTAAGGGTTACATGCATAAGTTTTTAGTTATTGCATGAACAAATCCTCATCTTCATACCTTCTCCTCGAATAGCACATTTATCTATATAGAGCGAGTGTAAGATATATCAAAATTAAATTTTAATTCTAGTATAGTATAGTATAGTATAACAGCAAAAAGATTTTTAATTATAGTATAGTATCATATACTAAAATTAAATTCATTTAATTTTAATTGTACAATGTAAAACATTGTTGTAAAAATCACTCAAAATGTGTAAATTAGGTAACATTTTGAGCACAAATAGTGGAAAGAAAAAATCAAAAAAGATGCAAAATAAAGTCACTCGTGCCAGTGCTTTTTTGTAGAGGAATGAATGTTCAAAGCCGAACAGACGTCAATATGTACAAGTCAAAAAATTGAGTATGTGGAAATGCAGTATACAAGAATTAATTTTAGTATACAATTATACTAGTATTGCTGAATTCTTTGTAAATACTATATTCTAAATTGTATAGTATAGTATCTAAATTTAATTCTCCAGGTTGTAATTGTAAAAATAAATTGTAGGCCTAAATTGTAGGCACCCCCTAAGTGTACGTACTGCTACACGTGTCTATAAAACGTAGAGAGAGACCGGCATCCGGTAGCAAATCACAAAGGTGTGCCGCCCCCTCCTAATCCCGTTTGGTCGTAAGTTTAAATTTGAGCCGCCCAAGTTCGCATTCACGGCTTAACTCTCTTCAATGTTGATAGGGACTGGTTTCCGCAAGGAATCACTGCCTAGGCCCCTAACAGGCTGATGTACTGTACTACCTAAATAACCATCACTGACAGGGTGATATTTTGCTCAAGGTCGCCCAAAGTCGAACTCACTCCGAACTTGGTTCGAGCCTGAGCCTCTTCAACATGTATCACCGAGTTCGCAAACTCGCTATTTTTTTCCGAACGTACTTCTGAACTGCCGAGGTTGTAACTCGAAATATGAACGAGACCTTGCTCAAAATCGGAGCCAAGCTGGTTAAAAGCAAACTCGAGGACGTGTGGAACCCAACCCAACACAGTGATTGTTTGTAAACTTCACCGCGCAGCATGAGACACGATCACACAGAAGCAGAAAACATTTTTGGCATCCCTAATGAATTGGCTAAAAACATACAAGAGTACAGAAAGCTAGTTACGCGAAATAAAGTAAATACTAGTGGGTACCGTTTGTATCATGAGTTGCCGGACTCTGAAAATGCAAAAGAAAGAATTTAATGCTACGCTGTGTTGACATGACCACCAATTTTTACATCTGTCGCCTATGCCCTGGTTCGCGGTCCTTTCGTTGCGGCTTTTTCGTTGCGGACATTTCGTTACGGACCTTTCGTCCCGCAGCAGCTTTGTTGCGGAGCTTTTCGTTGCGGGGGTCACTTCGTTGCGGTTTTTTTTCGTTGCGGACATTTCAGATTGTAGCCATCCTATGGTCATTTCGTTGCGAGAAACTTTTAGTTGCGGGTATTTTTCGAGTTGCGGGTTATTTCGTTGCCGATCTAGATTTGGTGGTTTGGGTCGTGGTGATTCGTTGCCGTTAAACTCGTTGCGAGATTTACCCTGAGCCTAAGCCTAAGCCTAGGCCCCTGGGAGCGAAGTGAATGACGGAGGCTCCGCTACCGACTGACCCAAATCGAGACCGGCAATGCCCGGCAGACAAAATAAGCCGGCGAGCCAAAAGTTAAGCCGAAATGAGCCGCAACGAAATGTCCGCAACGAAGAAAACCGGCAACGAAAGTCGCAAAGCTCTCCGCGACGAAGTGATGAGCCGCGACGGACGACCCGCAACCAGAGTGACCGTACCCCGCCTATGTACACAGTGCCCAATCCGTGACGAAGAGGGAACTGTTATGTAGCTCCCAGTTAGTCGCGCAGAGCTCCGCGTGGTGGCTAGGAGTGTGGTGTAGTGTTTAGGCGTAAGCCTCGCTATTTGTGCAAGCCGTTGGCGGGTGGGGTGTCTCGGTGCCCGTCAAAAAGGAGTTTGTCGTGTGAACTATACATACAGTTTTCCCGCGACGAAAGAACTCTCGTGGAGACCAAATCAGCCCTGGGCCTTCTATGCAACAACCTAATTTCCCCATAGCTAACTCTTAGTGGGTATTAGATAGGGAAAATAGGTAAGTGTGAACCCGGACACCTAAGCTTTTCTGAACTTGCCGCTTCCGCCGGATAGGAGGAAACATGAGCTCGTTGAAAGAGGAAAGGTCTCCTCGGTCGTATGTTACTGGTTAGTTGTAGGTGCGGTTTTCCCCCCCCCCCCATACCCTACTTGTTGTGTGGTGTTACCGTAACCCTTCACATTTGGGGTACTTAATTACTTTTCGAGCGAGCGCCACCGCAAGGGTTTGGGGGTTTGGTTTCGCCCATGTTATGTTTCCTGTACTTGGTTAGGCACTTTTCTCTCACTTTTCAGCGAAAGAGCGGAAAATTAGGGCCGAGTAAGGACGGTAGGACTACGAAAACAAACTGAGGGCCGCGCGTTTTCCGAACAATTAACGACAATGAATCTCATATTCCAGTCACTGTACTTATAGCATTGTGTTGGTGTTGCTTGTCAATACACGTTGTTTAGTTAGGACGGTGACACTTGAATTGACGAATCGTGTCACGAAAAAAATAATTTTTCCCTTCCAAAACGATTGAACAAACGAGTCTATTATGGGGTTAACTCTTTCCCGACAATTATTGAAAGTGACAGAAGCGATCGATTATTTTTGTCGTGGTGCCTAAACAATTTGTTCTTCCAATTTGAGAAGATGCTGTGGAAAGGAAAGGTCGGGAGCTCAGGGACAGCTATAGTGCCGGGTGCCGCGGTGATCGCCAAAATCCCGAATCCGAAAATAGATTGTTATTGTTTTTAGGCCGAAAAATTTTACGGTTCGAGATATTACATTAATACTCTCAATTGTATTGTTCTACTGTGCGTGTATGCTACTACAAAACAGTATAAAAATGGGCCACCGTGTTGCCTTGTGTTTAGTTTTGAGACGCATGTCACACGTTTAGGTCGCACGTGGTGGCACGGTACTGCACTGGGTGTACATAGGTACAATTATGTAGCGGTTCTGCTCCGCTACACGGCACCACGTGGTGTCTTCCGGGTGCCTTTTTGCAGCGAAAGCTCTAACCTAGGAGATGCTTCCTTCTAAACTAATGCACAATTTCGACCAATTTTTTAGAGGGTTCGCATCATATTGCAGGTTGACTCCGTGGTAATTAGA
>JASAMW010003887.1:0-19211 GCA_030247985.1 Epsilonema sp. ZAB3_2
GACGTGAACTCCGAATTCGGAGCCCTGACTATGCTTCAACATGTAAAAATCTCCGAGTTCGCACCGAACTCGCTCCGTTTTTCCAAACGTGCGTGTGAACAACTGAGAGTTTCTAATATTCGAATACGTTCATTTCGATAACGAAGTCTTTCCAAACTCGGGGCGAACTGGCTCGGAGCAAACTCGGAGCACGTCTGAAGCGCACCAGTCTTTGTTTCCAAATCTGGCGACCATTACTTCCTGACTGGCGTTCTCTTGCTTCCACCTACACGCGCATGCACATGGGTGAGACGGAGAATCGCGATATCCACTTTGCACAGCCTGCCTGTGACTACATAGCCAAGGCCTCCCCCGTCCATCACACCCCATGAAACAGCACTGCGACTTACGAGGTCTCCTGACAAACTATTTTGTCTCAACTCTCCTTTCACTTTCATCCGTATCCAACTGAGCCTTTCCATACCATGAAAAGTACTGCAATTCCCTTCTTGGTCGTGCTGATTGTCGGAGTTCTATTAATTCCGGCTTCCGCTAGTCATGTTTACGTTTATCGTGTTCCTAAAGAGATGAACAGAGAGCGCAGAGCTGCGCCCAACCCGGGTTCCGGTTGGGGTCGTCGTATGGGTTGCTTTATGCCGCCAGGGGCACCGTGCATTGGCAGACCACTACGCTACGGTAAGTTCTGGAGGGAATCGAAGCTTTCCTAGACAGTGAGACTTGGAACACAACTACCGTATTTTTGGGTGTATATCCCTAAGTAGATCCCCCTATGTATAACTCCTCCATTGGCTAAACATACATTTTCTCCTATGTATATCTGCCCCGGTGTATAACCCCCATGTACGTACTGTAGTGTATGTAACTATGTACCTATTAACCTACCTATGTAAGCTGGTCATAAGCTAGCTATAACTACTCCTACACCATGCTACTATGCCTATAAGCTTAGCTGATCATGTCTTTTACTAGAATAACCCTGTTTTAACCACGATTGCCCTAAAACATTGTACTTTTGACCTCAAAAACATGCCTCTACACACCTCTCACAAACAAAAATTTTGTCCCATGTATATCCCCCCAGTGTATTACCCCCATCACACCTCTCAATTTTGTATTGCCTCAGGGGTATACACCCAAAAATACGGTACCTGAAGCTGTACATACAGTATACTAAAACATGCTTCGTGAAGTTTGGTACTTTATTAATTGCTTTGAGGCAAGAAAAAGCGAGGCCTGAAAGAAGCGAGATGAAGTCGCGGCTTCTGCTTTGAGCGAACCAATGGCGCTTGATTTGAAGCTTGGATGAGCGATATGCACTGTGTCATGTAGTAGCATGTAGGGTTCTATGGGATAAATCCGGCCATGGGAAAATCCGGCCACCTACATACGTTTAAAGTGCAGGTCAGTTAACCAACGGACCGATTGAGCCATTCAATCGGTCCTTTGGTTACGACCTGTGAAGGAGACATGGACTATGAATCGATTCTTGAACTCTCCTCTTTCAAATGAGCTATATTTGATTCATCGGTTGCTAACACAGCCAGTTCAAATGAGCTTGACTGGCCGGATTTACCCCTACAATATTTATTAATAAATAAAATAAACACATAAATACACGTTTCTTTTGCATGTATATACCTCCGTCCCTCCGTGAAGCACATTGCACGGTCAGGATACAGTCAGTACATACAGCCAGTCAGTGATGCGCTTCAGACGTGAACTCCAAATTCGGAGCCCTGACTATGCTTCAACATGTATATTCTCCGATAACGTGCGTGTGAACAACCGAGTTTGTAATTCGAGACGTTCGTTTCGATTCGAAACAAAGTCTTTCCAAACTCAGAGCGAACTGGCTCGGAGCAACTCGGAGCACGTCTGAAGTGCACCAGTCTTTGTTTCCGAATCTGGCGACCATTACGTTTCCTGACGGGTGCTCTCTTGCTTCCATCTACTCGCGCATGCACATGGGCGAGACTGAGAATCGCGATGTCCGCTTTAAAGCAGCCTGCCTGTGACTACATACGTTCATAGCGGAGGCCTCCCATCCATCCCACCCCCATAGCGCAGTGCTGTTTTATGGGGGTGGGATGGATGGGAGGCCTCCGCGATTATGTGTCAAGAGGTCGAGTCGATGCGTTGACACTGCGTCAAGAGATCCAGAGAATGGCAAAGGCCCGGAAGGCGAACAGCACAAGCACACTATCCTACGTAAAATTTCATGTAGATTTCAAAAATAGTACAGCTGTTTCAAAAAAATAACCCCTAGTACATAATTTTGCAAAATATGTATATTTTTGCCAATTTTTGGGTAGGGGTTAAATTTTTTGCATCAACGATACTATTTTTGAAATCTACATGAAATTTCACGTAGGATAGGCTACTTTTGATGAAAACGTTTTTGCGGCCAGTTTCCTTGACTTTTAAAGAGTAAACAAACCAAGTAAGTAAACAAACCTTCTAATTTGGATTTGCAACTTTGGTTCAGAGACAGAATTTTTATTCAGGAAATAGTTCACAAAAGTCATAGCAATGATCTAATCCAGCAGTTCAGACATGGCAATGTTTTTCTGTACACATTTCTGACACATTCTAATTTGAATCACTTGAGTTCCCCTTTGATTGACTCGAATTTTCCTGTTGGACTTGACTGTGCACATGTCACAGAGTGGCATCATGATCATGTTGTTCTCACACCTCACGACACCATCGACGATCTGACTACGTCCACCGAAGCATTCGCCACACCAGAAACTGCGCAATCCGTATCAGCTGCATTTACGCATTTGTTGACCAACGCGCCCAGACGACAAACCTCCAATCCAAATCCACCCGGATTCCTTGACACCAATTATACTGGAAAACCATTTCCGTTTGAACATTTGCTGCACTGCAAGACAATAATTTATCAGTAAAACTGCCTAAAAATTTACTGTCTAGTGTCTATGCATGCACTATGCAGCCTAATTTGACGCGTCAATAATGCAGTAAAAGCAAGAATTATATAAGCTAACAAGAATGAAACACTTCACGCTAAAAAACGATTGAACCCTGACGCATTTTGACTCGATTACAATAGTCGATGATTACAATAATCGATGACAAGACTACATAAGGAAGAGAGACTATGCCAGCTAGTATTGGCTTCGTGTTTCATGCTACGGCCGTTTTGGTCCCAATCGGGGGCCCGGGGCCCCCGATCGGGGGCCCCTATAAAATGCATGCAAAAGTAGAGATGTTTTTCTTTTCGTTTTCTTTTATTTCTTTCTTTTCAAACACGGGGCCCCCGATCGGGGGCCAATCGGGGGCCCCTATCTCTATTTTACGTCGATCTACGGGGGCCCCCGATCGGGGGCCCCGGGCCCCCGATTGGGACCAAAACGGCCGTAGCATGGAACACGAAGCCAATACGAGCTGGCATAGTCTCTCTTCCCTTATGTAGTCTTGTCGGATTAGAATAGTCGATGATTACAATGCACTTTCGATGATTACAATAATCGATGATTACAATCATCGAAAGTGCATTACAATCAATCTGTCTATTCTAATCAACTTTCGATGATTGTAATCATCGACTATTGTAATCATCGAAAGTGCATTACAATGCATGCTTTATTTATATCATGGAAGTGCTATTCTAATGCATGAAAGTGTATTCTTTTGCACTAAAAGCTATTGTAATAAAGGAACGTTGATTCTAATGCACGAAAGTACATTGTTTTATAGGATTTCGCAATAGACAAAACCTTGATTGGAATAGAGGGATTGATTGTAATGCACTTTCGTTGATTGTAATCATCGATGATTACAATCAACGATCGTTCATTGTAATCATCGACTATTCTAATCAATGGTCGATGATTGTAATCGTCGACTATTGTAATCATCGACTATTGTAATCGAGTCAAAATGCGTCAGGGTTCAATCGTTTTTTAGCGTGAAGTGTTTCATTCTTGTTAATTCTTGGTAAAAGGATACGTAACGTAGGTACAGTAGTTGGCGAAGATGCCCAAATTTCCCCACGTTAACCCCGTTCTTTTCTTACATTGCTTAGATAGGCGTGGGCTGTTTCATCATTGAATCCCATGTACATGGACGCCTTTCCACCGAAAGGTCTGGAAACACAGGATACCACTGAATCGTCACCCTGTATGTAATAATAAACGCACACGTGAGGACGTGAATGTGAATAGAATCAGAATACAATACCAATGCTCGATGTTCACAAATTACGTTGACGCAATAATGTTAAGACATCGGACTAGAAGGGGTCCTGCATGAAGCGCAGCTCTAGCAGAGTGTGTCTCCTTCCTTACAGCTAAGGGGTACGTACGCAAAAAAGTATAGGATACTATGTAAGAAACATTGATTCTTTCTTGCCAGATCCCCCTTTAAAAGAAAGTTGCTGTGGCAGCGAGCCGCAGAAGTACGTCATCGAAAAATGCCGCTTCCCCTGAGCCTAGTTCATCTCTGGATCACACTGCTTATTTGGACCGCCGGAAGTCTTCTAGCCTCCTGTGTATTCTGCACTGAAATCACTAGGGGGAGGCACAGGGGCAAGATCATAATTAGTGGTAAACGATATAAAGCGGACAAGCCACAAACCATTATCAAAACTATTCGTACGTGAGGTACGTATGTATGTACATATCTTACGTATGTGCATACGTACAGTACATGCCCTAGCCCTGTGATTGAGAAGAATGCTGCTGTTGTTCATACGTAGGCTATGTATTTTTGGTATGAAATGTACGCATATGCATGGGATATGGGATGCAGGACGCATTTGGAATTTTACATTATGTGTACCATTAGGAGTTCCTAGTACCATCAAGATTAAATCTAGCATATCGTGCAATCTGGGTGCAATACTTTTAGCGCAACATCAGCATCTGACACTGACAGGATTTGTCACGCTTGGCAACGGTTGCTACGTAGTTACTTAGAGCCGCATGATCGCATGAATGGATTGATCCTAACCCTAGAGGTTGCTGGTATATAGTAAAAGTTATGTAGGCCTACATACATACGTACGTACTTACTAAGCAAGCGCTAAGTAGTTTGGCAATGTACAAATTTACGTAGGCATATGTACATATTCGTACGTGTGAATATGTGCTCCTCAGTGCTTGCTCGGGTTCGGCAAAGACTTTGTCACCCTGACCCTGATGTTTTAACAACAGAACTTAGAACTTCAAAAAAAAATATTAAAATAGAAGTTCTACACCTAATTGAACGGCCTGAAACGCGAAATTGCGCTACGCAATGTAAAGCTGCAGATTTGCTCCTTGAGAGTGGCTGGATTGGAGATTTAGATTTGAAATTGCGAATAGCTCGTTTGAAACGAGAACTACTCTACGGTCGCTCTAGAACTGCTTCCAGTACTAATGACGGCCTACCCATAGAAAAACGCCGGCACAGCTACCCAAGAGTTCATCTTGACGATTCAATTGGTGTTGAATCAAGAAATTGGGGTGGTCGAGTTAGATCAAGAGCGCTCAGTTACGATTCCATTTATCCAAATTCTCCAGTGATTAATCTTGCAACTGTTAAACAGCAGCTGAGAAATCACATCGCCGAAAATGAACGGATGCGCAGCCGATTCTATTGCTACCTTTACATTGATACTGAATTAGCAGAAGAAGCACAAAAACAGAAGAACTTCGACGCATTCCTGGACTCCGTCTTCTACATTGGAAAAGGGTCGGGCGACAGAGCAACTAACCCCACACATGTTAAGGAGGAGGTGCAAAAATACTGGGATAAAAAGCTGACAATATGCAGGCGACGTCAATTCCGGAAAATTCTAATTGTCCAACTGAAGGACAACCTTTTGGATGAAGAGGCGTTTTCGAGGGAACACTGCATGATCAACGCGATTGGAATCGAGAAGAATCGAAGCGAGAACAAATCGAATTTGGTGAACATACAGATTGGAACTGACACATACATTTCTGATTATTTGGTGAACAAACAGAATGGAGCTTCAACTGACACATACATTTATGATTACTCTTGCTCTAAGCCCGCCAGCAGTAACTTATGGTCGCAACCTCGAGGATCAAGGTCTCTGATCAAGATCAAAGATTTATTTGGTCGCGCGCTTCTCGAAGAAGTGTACATACTGTACACGACCAGGACTTCAGGGACGCTACATAAATTACGTCCCGTAAATATCCGTTAATTTTCCCCTCCCCCGAACAACGTCACAGGGTCGATGTATGATGCTGTTGTGACGATGTTACCAAAATGTTACCCTGAGACCCCAACCCACTCCCCTACCAAAACCAAATATACTGCAAAGCTTCGTGTATGTATGTATACGTATAACCACAGGTTGTTTACGAACAGCAAATTATACAACATGGCATTAAATGCCAAAAAACAACAGCATATCATATCATCCATCATTTATCATCCATTCAATCAGTCACACATTAGCAACTAGCCCGATGGCAGATCTGGTATCGTTTCCACCGACCCCGACATGGCCCATTGCCAGCCCTGTACACCCTGTTCTTAGCCAGATTTTCACAGTAGCGCACGCGTTTTCGAAAACCCTGACCGCACGCCCGACTACAGGGTGCCCAAGGAGTCCACGGGGTCCAACTGAACACTATTATTTTATCCGAGTCACCAATGTCTTCTTTTTTACTTGTCTCAGCTTTATCACGCGCACCTTTCTTGTCATTTTTTGCAGCTGTATTTTTCCAGCGTCTACTTGTGATATTTCTGCTTCTGCCTTTGTAGTTGCTGTTGCTACTAGTCACATTTGTGCGAGAATGCTTTTCGGAATGAGTGATAGAAGTTGCTGTAATTGTTGGAGTTTTTGATCGCAATGTAGTGGTTGCTACCGCTGTACTAGTGCTTGTAGTTGTTGAAGTAGTGGTCAGAGTTTGAGTTGAAGTTGTAACGGGTGAAGTGGTAGTTGTAGTAGTAGTGGATGATGATACGACTTTGTCGAAATAAAGCTCTTTCGTCGTCCGTACGTTTCCTGCAACTTTGCGCAGTAACGGCAGCCTACGCTGAGGCTTCGCTTGCTCTTCCATCTGGTATCGTACACATGAGCCATTGTAAAAGTAGTCATCTTGAAACTTTTCCGACACATAGACACCATCGCAAGAGAGATTCTAGAAGAAAATCGTCGTTTTTTGATCAAAACCACACCTTACTGGCGTGTGGGATAATTCGGGCCACCTCAAGCTATTTCCAGATCCGATGGGGCTGCACAGTACATACGTAAATTGCTGGCTAACGAAATATTGAGAAAAGGGAGAGGTGGTGGCCCAAATTACCCCATACTACCAAACTTGGGTCTGTGGGGTAAACGCGGACACCTAGTATATCTCAGCAACCATATACGACCGATTGAGACAAGCTTTCTACCAATCGATTTCCTTGAACTTTCCTCTTTCAAATGAGCTACCATGTTCATCATTTGCTGAACCGGCAGGTTTCAGAAATGCTTAGGTGTCCGGGTTTACCCCACAGTACCATATATCATAGTGTTTGCTGGATGGTACGGGGGTAGTGAACTGAACACTGCTCACCATGCAAAGGCCAGCCACACAGTACTGGTTCTCTCCACACGTTGTACCATCTGGGAACTGGTCGAAAAAGGTGTAGATGTCCCTGGAATGCGTCAGCTTGCACCAAACAATGCACGGACGTCTGGACGTTAAATCTGGAATATTGGAAAGCGCAAGCTTGCTTTGATGAAGCAGGGTTACTGTGGGGTAAACCCGGAGAACGAGTATATCTCAGCAACCATACGGCCGATTCAAACAAGTATTTTACCGATCGATTCCTTGAGCTCTCTTCTTTCAAATGAGCTAACCATGTTCATCATTTGCTGAAGCGGCAAGTTCAGAAAAGCTTAGGTGTACGGGTTTGCCCCGTGTCCGGCTTACCCATAGTGCCATATTGTTTTACTCAATACATATTGGGGGAATACTTTTTATGGATCAATGGCGATGTCGCTTCAGAGTTGTGGTTAGGGACGCGGTTTCACTACGGTGGGGCCACCTCACCTCACGATCATTCAAAAGTGTTAGCGCATCCATTCAATACTGTTCTAACACATACCCCGAGGAGCCGTCATTGTTGTCAACAACTTGTTCATTTGTTGTTCGTTTGTTGTCGGTTTTGTTGTCCGTTTTTGTATGGTTGTTGGGTCTTTCCATGTGGAATGAACAAATTTTTTTAACAAATTGTCCACTACCATCTCCGATTTTGTTGTGCCTTGGCTCACTGAAAGTAGTATGTAGGACGATGCAACAGCCAAAATTTCAGCCCCTAACTCCCTGTGGTTCCCGAAATATGATCCCTCCAAAGTTGGGGTTCGGTGCTACTCGGACCGTAAACGGGTGATCTTCGAGCTCAGTTATCTCAGCTCCCAATGCAGGGAATGGTAGCTTGTGACATACCATTCGAAAGCTTTTGATTTGCTCTATATTTCTGTTCCTACTGCAAAATGCTCTATCTGTAACCCATTTTGAGTTATTTGAATTTCTAGATGTCAATATCAGTTTTCTCAAATACCCCATCTGAAATGTTGATTTTTGAGTCAATTTTTGGCATCAGCACACCTTGTTTACCCTATATGTGAAGTTTTTGTTTTGTTTATCGCACCATAAGCCACAGAAATAGCCAAAAATGACCAAAATGGTTCTCGCGGCCGTGTTAGTTTCCATTGCTGTATGATGAAATTTTCATGAATGTATGTGCGCATGACATTGTCTTTGTATTGGTGTACTTTCTGAAGGTTGTACTTTTATGCCTTGAGTGGTCTACTTGTTTCAGATGGCTGCCAGAAACCTTTCTGAGCTTCATCAACAATACTCTCATTGATAAATACCCTGCAGCTGACTCAGCATTGGGCAAAAGATATGTACAAACTGTGTTACAAGGCTCACAGCAGAGGAAAAAGGCTGAAGATGATCTAGAAACAGATGGAACAGATGATGGAGCTAGCTCTGTCATCATCATCATCTGTTTTACAGATCATCTTCGGCCTTTTTTCCTCTGTTGCGAGCCTTGTAACACAGTGTTATCTTTTGCCCTATACAGAGTTTAACTGAAGGGTATTTATCAATGAGAGCCATCTGGCAGCCATCTGAAGCAAGTAGACCACCCAAAACATAGAAGTACAACATGTAAAAAACACATAAATACAAAGAAAAGTTCACACGCATGAACATTCATGAAAATTTCATCATCCAGCAACTGAAACTAACACGGCCGCGAGAACCATTTTGGTCATTTTTGGCCATTTATGTGGCTTATTGTGCGATAAACAAAACAAAAACTTCATATGTAGGGTAAACAAGGTGTGCTGATGCCAAAAATTGACTCAAAAATCAACATTTCAGATGGGGTATTTGAGAAAACTGATGTTGACATCTAGAAATTCAAATAACTCAAAATGGGTTACAGATAGAGCATTTTGCAGTAGGACCAGAAATATAGAGCAGATCAAAAGCTTTCGAATGGTATGTCACAAGCTACCATTCCCTGCATTGGGAGCTGAGATAACTGAGCTCGAAGATCACCCGTTTACGGTCCGAGTGGCTCCGAACCCCAACTTTGGAGGGGTCATATTTCGGGAACCACTGGGAGTTAGGGGCTGAAATTTTGGCTATTGCATCATCCTATATACTACTTTTAGTGAGCCAAAGCTCATCAAAATCGGAGATGGTAGTGGACAACTCGTTTGTTGATTTCACATAGAAAGACCCTGTTGTCAGTTCGGACAACAACAGTACAAAAACCGACAACAAGCGAACAACAGTTTGTTGTCCGTTTTTGTACTGTTGTTGTCCAAACCGACAACAACCATACAAAAACGAACAACAAAATGAACGAGTTGTTGACAACAATGACGGCTCCTCGGGGTATGTGTTAAAAATATGATAGTTCGGGATAATTCGGGAATCGCAACCCAGCATACCCCAAGCAACAAACGGGTCAAACGTGCTCGGGTACTTCGGGAAAAGTTTCATTTGGGAGAAAAGTGGAGTTTAGCCATCTGTCCTTGGACCGGCACGTGGTCGTGTGCCTAAGTCCACAGCTGATTCCGAGGGTAGCGGGTTCGATTCCCGTACGGTCCTATTTCTCTGCCCCCCCCCTTTCGGGGAAGGGTTATCGCCATACGGAACGCAGCACGTCGCAGTACCATCTGTCCATCTCACATTGAAAGCCTTCACCGCTGAAATGTCGAACCCTGGGGTGCGTTGGCCTTTTCAGCATTATTTCCTGGCATATGTGTGAGGCGTATTCTTTGGTTGACTGACCATCACAAGGCTAAAAAAACAGTAAAGCAACTACAAGAGCAAATAATCGACCCTTTCGTGGATAGCTGCTTTTTATTAGTTCTTGGTAGAATGAGACAATAGCTCGTCAGACGCATACCTAACGTAATTACCGGCGCATAGCCCCTTACGCCCTAACCAGTTGCTCCTGATCACTGCACACTTTGGCCATGTACTGAGATCCATTGCAATTAGCACCGCCATTGTTTGGCCTGCAAAATTGTTACGCGATAGCAAGAATTAATAAGAAGGTATCATAGCCATTCCCATAAATAGCCACGACAGTACCTTACCTGTGGCTAGATGCCATGACCCGCACCAACCACCCCATCTACGTACAATACAGTACATAGGGTAATATGGGGTAAACCCGGACACGGGGTAAACCCGGACATCTAAGCTTTCTGAACTTGCCCGCTTCAGCAAATGATGAACATGGCAGCTCATTTGAAAGAGGAGAGTTCAAGGAATCGACTGGTAAAATACTTGCCTCAATCGGTCGTACGGTTGCTGAGAAATGCTAGGTGTCCGGGTTTACCCCCGTGTCCGGGTTTACCCCACAGTACCCTACATACATACAATAGTATATGTGAGCGTAGTGTACGTTCTGTTCATACTGTACGTTGGGTTATTGCAGATTCGCATCAATCTCTTGATCGAAAGTTGGCCGCGCAAACGACACGTAGAACAGGATGATTTACCGCATTTTCCGCTGCCGCCAGTTTGAGACCAGTCACTCCAGGCTCCGTGCGTTCTTAACAACGCCTCCAATGGGGAGCGCACACATTTCCCACCGCGACACCACTAAACTCAAAACTGTTCGGTAGGGTAGCGTGGGGCAAACCCGGCCGTGAGGTACACCCGGCCACCCAACTTTCAGGGCTGTATTCGCCTCTCTCGATAACAGGGTGCGTGTTTCTCAACCTGCACGTGGCTAAGGTGCAGTATTTATCACACTCACGCACAGCACGTCAGCAGTATTTTTTTGCAAAATCTACACAACACTTGCAAAAAAAAGATAAAAAACTTGCAAGTTTTGTGTAAATTGTGTTAAAAAATTTACTACCGGTGTCCTGGGCTTCATCGGTGTGATAAACAAATACTGCACCTTAGCCACGTGCAGGCTGAGAAAAACGCACTTTGTTATCGAGAGAAGGCGAAAATCTCAGCAACCAATGGACCGATTTAGGACACCGTTATATACACCAATCGAGTCCTTGAACCCTCTTTCAAATGAGCCATTTGGTTCGATTTACCTCATGGCCAGGTTTACCACACAACATTGCTTGCAAAACACTATTCGGAACTTGCGCTTCGAATTTATGGGTGGTTGCGAGCTAAACAAGGCTCACCGCTTGTTCTCCGCAGTATGTTCCCTCCAAAGCAGCGTGTGAGGCGTTGACGAAAGCGTTGCCGTCCGTACACCAGACCTCTTTGCAAACTTTCTGCAATTTTACTACTGTAGAGTGAGGTAAAAATCTGGTACCTAAAGCTTTCTCGGCTATCTAGCTAGTGACCATAAAGCAACTGAGTAGACATACGAATTCTAGCAAAAATACATAAAACCCTCGTATAAAGAACAGATGCACGGTAAACAGCGCAGCATATTTACCTATTTATTACTACTCTTACCTGGAGACTGTTGAAATGTGCGCGAAAGAAGGGTCGATAGCAAGAACCCATATGGAGGCGACACTGGTCAGCCAGCGGCACTTTTTGACCCGGCAGGCGGGTAGCTCTGGAGAAATCCACCAAACCCGGTTCCGATGGCTCATCTAGGCCCCATTTGGCCCATCGACTGTAGCGAAAAACCGGATACATCCATGGGGGGGGGGGGGGGGGGGGGGGGGGGGAGCGTGCAAATCAAGAATAATTTCTTTTAGCAGGGGCAATAAAAGAGCATACATTACAATTACATATATTTACGATATGCAGTAAGGCGATTGGGTTAGTTGATGGCGGCCCCACGGTATTTATTGAAAGTTTAGATCGGTGTTTGCGGGGTCTCGACGTCATTTGTTGTCAGATTCTTCTTTTCACTCGCTCCTTTTCAGCTCCCAGATGATTGAACAAGGTCGACGACCCTGCAGGCACCGATCCAAACTTTCACTAAATACCGCGGGGTCGCTATCGATCGACCAACCCAATCGCGTTACCTCATGTGGTCCATTCCTTCAGGGGTATGCGGGGAGCAAATTTTTGGCGCGAAAAACCACGAAATGACCGAAATCGTATTGGTTTTGATCAAATTTACTTTGCACAAACAAAGTTTTGCTGCGCGATGAAATTTGGGGTGAAATCCCTTTTCCACTTTGTACGTAGGTATACCCCAGACCTTACCTGCATCTGAGCTTTTTCAGAAAGCGAGAAAACTCCGCTTGACTGCAATTCGACCACTGATGATGGCCAGAAACCACCACGGGGCCCATGACACAGCACCCAGCGGGGCAACTGTTTTCCAAACCATCGTGTTTCATGCCTGCATAAGCTACAGCAAATCATAAATGGACGTGGCCACCTTTGGCACAGCGCAACTGGTCAATAACAACAACGTGTATTCACGACTTGCACTGACTGCGCGCGAAGTACTGGGTCGCGAGGTGGCCCCCCTGAATAAGTGTGACTTTCAGTGCAACATTTGATCGGCGTCGCGGTCGACGTCGTTTATTCTCCGTTCGCTTTTTTTCTTCTCAGCTGCCTAAACGACGTCGACCGCGCCGCCGACGCCGATCAAATGATGCACTGAAAGTCACTGGGGCGCTACAGGCGTGAACGCCGAATTCGCTTCGAATTCGAAGCCCTGACTGCTTCAACATGCAAAATCACCGAGTTTGCTCCGAACTCGCTCCGTTTTCGGAACGTGCATGTGAACAACCGAGTTTGGAATTCGAAGTCGTGTGAGCCATTGACGTTCGTTTCGGATCAAACAAAGTTATTCCAAACTCGGAGCAAACACGCTCGGAGCAAACTCGGAGTAAGTCTGTAGCGGCCAGTGACTTTTTCTCATAGGTGTGCACTTAGCGCGACTCGTGAATATACGTACGCGTTTATATAACGAACCCATCGCATGCCCCAGTTCGTGGATCAACGTGTAGGCCGACTTGAAGTTGTTCGCCTCAACCACCGAGCAGGAATTCGGTAGACACAGACTGCCCGTTGTGCCGTATCCTGAGAAGCGTTGCTTTCCTTCGTAGGCAAGGTCGAAACTAAATAAAAGCATACTTGAGCAAGCATCCGTATGTACAAGAAGGAAATAGAATGGAACAGAAATGCGCTCAGCGTACGCCCGGCGTATCCATGGCTGTCCATGCCTTAGTTTGTTTACGAAAGATTCATGAAGTAGGGTACTGGTACTGTGGGTGGGGTAAACCTGGACGCCCAGTATATCCCAGCAACCATACGACCGATTCAGACAAGTAATTATACCAATCGATTCCTTGAACTTCAAATCAAATCTCTCTTCTTTCAAATCAGTTACCATGTTCATCATTTGCTGAAGCGGCAAGATCAGAAAGCTTAGGTGTCCGTCCAGTCCGGGATTATCCCACAGCACCCTACGTAACTGCCACCTCTGTAAAAGCAAAAATATATAATCCCTGTATAGAGAAGAATGGCCTACGTAGTGAAAAGTTTGAAGCAATCCCTGACTCGTTTTGAGGCCTACAAATAGGATATCCTATTTATAGAACATTTTATATCCTAATAATGTTCCAAAAATAGGATATCCTAAAAATACGTAGGATATCCTATTTTTAGGCCTCAAAACGAGTCAGGGACTGCTTCGTTTCTTTTCACTACGTAGGCCATTCTTCTCTAACAAGGATTATATATTTTTGGTAAAAGGGATACAATATTTATACCCCGTGAGCAGGATGGCGTGATCCCAGGTGCTGCTGTCCAGTCGCTTTCGCATGCGATTCTGATAGGCGCAGAACATGCTCATGTAGTAGGCCATGTTCATGCTTTTGCGGCGCCACCGTTGAGCGTAAAGGACGGAGTTGCCGACGCGCACCTGATCCCGCTCGCTGCTGCTCCAGATGAGAAACTGGGCCAGAATCAACTGAATCCGAGGCTCCAGCGGTTCCGCGTCTAGCAACAGTTGAGCCTGAAAATATGCAGTAAAGTGGGTAATATGCAGGGTACAATGGGGTAAACCCGGACACCTAAGCTTTTCTTAACTTGCAGCTTCAGCAAATGATGAGCATGGTAGCTCGTTTGAAAGAGGAGAGTCAAAGGAATCGGTTTACCCCCGTGTCCGGGATTACCCCACAGTACCCTACGTATATATAACGAATGGAAAGGAAATGAACTTGTCATGACCATACCGTATGTACCGGTGGGTGCATAGCCCCCTATGCATGCATATAGATGCATATTCCCCCCCCCCCCCCCCCCCAATGCAGTACATCAGTCTGTAGGGTAAACCCGGCCAGCTAAATTTCAGGACTGCATATCTCAGCAACCAGTGGACCAATTGAGACAAATACGATACCAATCGATTCCTTGAACTCTCCTCTTTCAAATGAGCTATTTTGGGTTAGCATTGCTGAAAAAGCAAGGTCACAGGAGCTTAGTTGGCCGGGTTTACCCCAAAGTACCCTACAGCCACCGGTCGAGTACGGCAAACGATGTGTATTATCGTGACGTGCAGCGTGCGTTCCGTATGGCGATAGCCGGGCCCCGAAAGGGGGGGGGGGGGGGGGGAAATAATTGGAACGAACGGGAATCGAACCACCCGCTAATCGGTCACAGCTGTGGACATATAGGCACACGACCACGTGCCGGTCCAAGGACAGATGGCAAAACTCGCCTTACATACCTAGAGCTAGTTTACGTACACTACTACTGGCCTCGGACGCTATTGCCATAGGTACGTACGCAGTACGTTACTGCATTGTACTTACGTTGTGAAGCGAAGTGAAGACGAACTCTTTCAGGCTCTCTTCAGCCAGCCGTATCCGTTCCGTCCTACTCGCCCTGTGATGCTTGTAGCGGTGTTTCTCGTAGTACTGAGCGAACAGTGCGTGATCCGCAATCACAGCCAGCTGAATGTGAATCACTGGAGGCACCGTACGATTGCAGGGCGGAGGTGGATGACGCTTAAAGCGATAGGGCAGGAACGGCAGATGCACGTGGAATCGGCTTCTGGTCTCGAAGTGACGCTTGCTCTTGCCTGAAAAAAACCAGGGAACAATATTGTGTAAGTTTACGTACGGTAAGCCACTGGTGCACTTCAGACGTGAACTCCGAATTCGGAGCCCTAACTATGCTTCAACATGTAAAATCTCCGAGTTCGCTGCGAACTCGCTCCGTTGTTCGGAACGTGCGTGTGAACAACCGAGCTTGTATAATTCGATGACGGAGCAAACTCGGACGTTCGTTTGACGTTCGTTTCGGTTCAAAACGAAGTCTTTCCAAACTCGGAGCGAACTCGCTCGGAGCACGTCTGAAGCGCACCACTGACAAGCAATGGGGTTTTGCTTTCACGGAAGATATACGTAATACGTACGTACCTCTTCGTCTTTGACTGAAGTTGCAAGCGTCACCTTCGCACTGAGTTACTCGAAGATTCTTCAACAGGTGCGACTAAAAAAACAACAGAATTTGCCATAAAAGCTCGTGTTCACAAGACCTGTACTGGACTAACAATATGTAATCAATCATTATGCATGACCGCATATTAGGCTACTAACTTTACCCACATATAAAAATATGTACAAACAAACGACCGTACCAGACCTACCCTACGTATATAGATTGATTGTAATGTAAATCTGCAACAGTTACCCATCCATAGCCTTACCCCATGTCTCTTGCGATGCCGATATCGAAAATGCCCGTCGCACTGGCTACAGTAGTAGACTACTGTAAGCAGCAGAAGCAGCGGACACAGCTTGATCATGATCCTCTCTTCAACCAACAATCCAACAGCAGCTCATCCGTCTAGCATAGCTGCTGCCGCATTCAGCTGTCTCTGCTCTGACTTGAGGAGGACATCTTAACCCACGCTTTTAAAGAGCGCGTCGAAGAATAAGCAAGAAATTACAAAATAGGGTAGCGTGGGGTAAAATCGCCCATGGGGCAAATGCGCCCACCTATGGCGCTTTTACCCCCATTCAAAACATGGGTTCTCGAAAATGTATCTCGGGAAACTTCTGCCTCTGTTTCTTCGTTCCTAGCCATAACTTGACAACCTAGGCCATAACTTGACAACATAGGTGGGCGGATTTCCCCCATGGGCGGGTTTGCCCCACGCTACCCTACATAACAGAGGAGGGGGCGGAGAAGAGAGTAGAAAATACTCTATATATCTATGTCTATTATTGACGGACGACAACGCACTTGACTTGTCGCCACAGACGCGGATGTTGTCGAAGCGAAGAAGAGACGAAAAGTAGTAAGAGTAGGTTTCATAGGTAGGTTGTAGGTACGCACACTACTACAAAGTACAAATATTTGCAGCGAAATATGACTGGGATTCCTGGGGGTAATTCGGACCAAGGGAAAGAAAACGGTGCCCTTGCCCTGCACTCTGCCTTGGTGCCAAGACATCACAACATATACAACGACCTAAGCCTAAGCCTACATACCTACAGTAATACCTCACAGAAAAGGTTTTTTTTGTATTCCTACAAACAATATTGCTTGCCAAAATTAGGGAGGATAAACGGCCCAAGTTGACAGGTAGCCCATTTCCCAAACTACCCCATTACGCCTAATGTCCAAACGCAAAGAGAAGAATATGGAACAAGGACGCATCATCTCATCGGATTTTCGCGCAAAGCTGCCAAAGCAGGTGTCGCCAAGAGATAATCAGCTCAAACTTGCGACGAGCTGAATGTTTTATGAATGGCGAGTAAAGAATAAGGGTACTATATAAATGGGCAGCTGCTAGCCAGAAGAAGCTAAGCTTACGTGCAGCAGAAATATGTGACAACAATATCACTCTGTTTGTTATGACAACGAAGGGGCACAAAGGCGCCAAAAGGTCGCACACTTGACACTTCAAATCAGTCACCTGATAAATCTCGAATGAGGCAAAAAAGCGAAAGAAAAAACAACTGTGACAGCCGTGGCAAAAAAAACACTAATGGTCACGTTCGTTCTCTTGACTAGCTGCCAGCTAAATAGCGCTCTCACAAAAAGCCCCTCTTGTGTTTTTGCACATTTACTAAAGCTGCAAATAATAAGGAGTGAAAAGAGCTCGGACAGAATTAGCCGATATTGGTGAAACGGGGCTTTGCTTTTTATTTGTCAGAGAGCTTTTTTACTCTTCGAAGCAGTAGACCGCCGCCAAGTTTTCTTGCGGCAAAGCCGAGAAAAGCTTGCGATTTTAGCAAAAAGAGGACCGCTACAAGAGGCTAGCTGGGGTATACCTGTGTACAAAGTTGGGGCAATTGCGGCCCTGTCTACCTCTCTCCTAGCTTTCAAATGAGCTATTATTGCTTCATCATTTTTTGAAACAGCTAGTTCAAAAGAAGATTGGTGGCCGGGTTTACCCCAGAGTACCCTATATATCTCACGGTCAAAATATTCTTTCTTAGCTTCATCATTTTGCTTCCCTAAGTTTGAGTCTAGGCATGCCCCTGGTACAAGAGGCTAGGACACCGATCCACTTTGGTCAGCTTTTTCACCCGGTCTCTCAAGATGTTTTGCCTAAGCCGCGACCAGAGGAGAAATCTAGTTTTCCTCTACCTGAGAAATTGCCCAAGAAGCGAGCTTTACCACCAACCACAAGAAGCTATTTTTTACGTGCCAGCTAAAGAAGCTAAGCTCTCTTGTTTTTTACATCCCAACATCCTTTTTCTACAAGCGTTCCGGCTAGAAAAAATGTGTCACCAAATGTCTGGCACTGGCAAACAGCAAGAGACAAAACAGACAGACAGGCAGTGTGTAAGCATCTGTCAATCCTCCCCCACACTAAGTCTGGAGGCCTAAACTCAGTTTCGGAGGAAACAAGAATCCACTTCTATTCTAAAGCCACAAACTTTTCCGACAGGTGACAGGCATGGGGTTTTAATGCTTCGTCAACATACACCTATGGATAAGGAGATATTCACCGAGGATGTGTTTCGGTATCCGCTGCTTGCGCTATGAATTTACTGGATGAACCGCAACCTGAAACCCTCTGTTTTTTCAGTTCGCACTGAAAAACAGAGGGGCTCAGCTGCACGACCAGCCCATAATTTTTAGCTCGATTAGCGTATGAGAATCTAGAACGAACGTTTTCCATCGAACAAATGCGCCATAAAGATTCATAGCACATCTCTTGGCACAGACACTATTCACAAATTTCGCACCACATCACACCCGAATTGCTGCGCGAACACATTACAAAACGACTAAATAACCATCTACAACACCCACTATTCCCAACTAAAAATAGAGATAACGCCCTTACTAATTGCACAAGGCACGTTGTCGAACCACCCGCCTCGGCCTCGCGATAGCGGGGAGGCATGAGCCACTGACCTACGCACAAGAAGCGGTTTCATTTTTTCTTCATTTTTTTCAACCATTTCACAAGTGGCAACAATTCCACCTTCTCCAGCATGTGTGTGTGTGTGTGTGTGTGTGTGTGTGTGTGTGTGTGTGTGTGTGTGTGTGTGTGTGTGTGTGTGTGTGTGTGTGTGTGTGTGTGTGTGTGTGTGTGTGTGTGTGTGTGTGTGTGTGTGTGTGTGTGTGTGTGTGTGTGTGTGTGTGTGTGTGTGTGTGTGTGTGTGTGTGTGTGTTGTTGTGTGTTTGTGTTCTGTGTGTGTGTGTGTGTGTGTGTGTGTGTGTGTGTGTGTGTGTGTGTGTGTGTGTGTGTGTGTGTGTGTGTGTGTGTGTGTGTGTGTGTGTGTGTGTGTGTGTGTGTGTGTGTGTGTGTGTGTGTGTGTGTGTGTGTGTGTGTGTGTGTGTGTG
>JASAMW010003888.1:0-63648 GCA_030247985.1 Epsilonema sp. ZAB3_2
GAAAACATACAAGTAGGCTACACTACTACATCAAAACGCTCATTCAATGCATTGTGTGTGAATGTTCACTTCATGGTCAACGGAAAGAGAAGAGGATAAAAAAAGAAATTTTACAAACACGAAAGAAATCAGGACAGTCCAGAACTCTAGTAGCCAATGCTCATCTCTCAATCAATATTTATACTATAATATCGTAGCCAACATAGCACATGATCAGGTACCTTGAAAATTGAAAATAGACAAACGCAAAAACTGAAGCGAAAATGAAATCATACGCCTACATACATGATCTTGTTTCGCATCATCCGCTGGCAGTATTTTCCTGATAAATTTCCGAGTGTCCCCAGGTGGAATTGAGCCAGATGAGGGTAGCGATCTCCAGCTCCGGCCCGAACAGCGGATTCAACTGATGCAGAAACGCCATCAGCCAAAACATGTAGCAACATATCGACGTCATTATCAGCATCACTTGGATAATGCCTCAAACGACAAAACAAAGCAATAACAGCATTGATGTGCAGTGGTACACAATTGAATGTGCAGTGAAATATGTATCTAATGTATGTACGTATGCATTTACGAGTTGCGGTAACGCGATTGGGTTGGTCGATAGCGACCCCGTAGTATTTAGTGAAAGTTTGGATCGGTGCCTGCGGGGTCGTCGACGTCATTTGTTGTCAATTCTTCTTTTCACTCGCTCTTTTTCCGCTCCCAGATGATTGAACAAGGTCGACGACCCCGCAAACATCGATCCAAACTTTCACTAAATACCGCGGGGTCACCATCGACCAACCCAATCGAGTTACCGCAAGCCGCAACTCGTCCAAATAACGATGACCATAGTCCATGCGTTGAAAAAGCACTACAGGTGAGTAATAGCTCAATCACATTGGAAGGAAAAGCGCCCGGCGTACGCCCAGCGCATCCAATTGAATACTGCTGAAGCACAGCGTATCCATGCATGGCTGTCAATGCCTTTGCATGTGCCAACTCCAATGGACAAGCGATGCCAGGCGCACGTTGGCAATGTGAGCGAGTCTTGATGCGCCCCTAAGCCCAATTATATATTTTTGATAATATGTAAATCTATTTTAGTACCTCGATTGGGTCCTTTAGGAATCAAAAATGGACCACCGGCTCCTACAGCGACCCACAACGCCGTTACCACAAGCAATGGGACGAACCATGCAACCATTCTGACAGTCGGCAGATGTATCTATCGAAGGGAACAACAGCACCTGGCGTTCTTCACTGTTTCCTTGCCCCTTTCCCTCACGCTCAGCTAACACGCGAACGAGACGAAATGCCTTGAGTTGAGTGACCACAGACCACACCCGTTCGTTGATTGTATCGTTGCTTGATTACGGAATGCACGGACGTTTTGACGCTCAACCTGAAACAAAACTACGCATTGCAAGCAACCTTTACGCCCGAACAGTGTATGCCAGGCCAGGAGCAACCATCCAGAAATTCGTGCAACGGAGGGACCACAAACAAATCTATAGGGTAGACTGTGGCGTGGGGAAAACCCGGCCACCTAGTACTGGAGGCCGTTTGCTCGGGTTTACCCCATGATACCCACTGTGCACAAGCAAGTGTGTACAAGTACAGACCGATGGGAATAAACACAGCCCCTCTTCCACATCCCAATATAACACAAGCAAAATGAATTCAACTTTTATTCATAAAAAATATTTGACACTTGGTACAACCGACTGCTTACGAACAAAGCAAATGATTGTAAACAAAATATTTCTTGAAACAAAACGTATTGTTCATAAAATGTACTTGTCTATTGTAAACGTAAGCCCGTAACGATTTGCATGAATAGTACACCATCAGAAATTCAAATGCAGCTGAAACATTGTCACAGTCTAAAAAGCACTCATTACAAAGTTAGTTCTAATACATATCGGCACTGTGTCCCTCGAGTTTGTACAGTGGTTCAGAAACAATAAAATAACACCCTGGAAAGTTCTGTGAGGAAACAATTGTCATATGAAATCATGTGCACAGTAGCAACAAGCACATATAGGCTATAATGTACGAACGTATATTCAACGGAAACATTCCCATAGATAGCCATCACCACTTAGATATTGGGCTATTACAGACAGGCTTCTCTACATACAACAGAGATGTGCATGTACTTCCCTGGAATATCCTTATCTGCGCAAACTATGCGCTTGAATGTGAGCAATATTTCCTATCCTTTTCATGTATGTACAAGCCGTCGTTTCCCAAACACATCAGCAAATATATTCATCCATCCATCCATTGCACGAACACGAAGTTCCTTCTCATAAGCTCGATCTGTCATACAGCAATAGTGAACGATCACATCACACTCTGGACACTTGCTCATTGCTGCCACCGCCTAAAACATATGCGAAAACCTTGCAGTGTCCATACAACTGTCCTATAAATACACTTACATCATGTAAAGAACACATTGTGCACCCACCCAAAGTAGCTTACAACAAAACCACAGTGTGTCGAGCTGCCTATAATAGGTAGCTAAGTTGTACTGCCACTTGCCAAAGGATTGTATCAAACAATATGATCCTTGCTCCTTGCACAGAGGCCCGCATTTTCCAACAACTCGAATTCAGAGTATCGTACCAACTGTTCATAATTATTATCCCCCTCACCCATTACTGCCACCAAAACCAACCATAGGGTAATATGGGGCAAACCCGGCCACCTAAGCTCCTGCGAACTTGCCGTTTCAGCAGCGATGGACCAAATTGCTCATATGAAAGAGGCGAGTTCAAGAAATCGATTGATATCATGCTTGTCTCAATCGGTCCATTGGTTGCTGAGCAAATGCAGCCCTGAAGGTTAGGTGGCCGGATTATCCCATGGCCGGATTTACCCCACAGTACCCTACTCCACTTATGTAACTGTACCACTCTTGCCTTGCGCCGCCTGCCCCTGACCAACCACAGCGCCCCCTCTTCTGGCTTGCAGAAGCGCCTCCACTCCGCGACTCGTCGTCTGCTTCTTATCAGCCTGTTTTTGCGTCTGAAAGTACGCCGTCGGCGTGGCTCGGTGGCTAAGGTGCGCGCTGGCGCTCACCGGCGGCGGAGGCGGGGGTCGATTCCTCGGCGGTTTCATCTCTCCTCCACTCGTAGACGTAGGCTTATTCGGAGGGAAAGATTGGCGTTGGGTGGGCGGAGACGCATTTCCGGAGCGAGAGCGATGATTATTTCCCATGCTCGCGTGACCCGAATCCGTCGAGTCACTGGAGACGGCGTGACTGATCGGCTGCTGCTGATTGGCTGTCGCCGGCTCCAAGCCGGGCGTTGATTGGCCGCTCAGAGCCGAGTCGGTGGATGTCATGGATCCTGTAAAAAAAGACGTCGCCAGTAGAAGCAAGCTCATCAGCTTTCGCCATCATATCGTACCGTACATACTGTTCGACCCGTCATTTTACAAAACATGGCGTGTTCAAAAGAAAGCAGCGTCCGTTGTACGTACGTACGTACATGCCTGCGTAAGCAAAACAGGCGTATCCGCTCATATGGCGGGCGGGTTCACCCCCAATAAAACACGGCCTCTCAATCTCCGCATATTTCTGCCTCTCCTTCTTCCTCTGCCATAAAAGTAACAACCCTTGGCTGGATCGGGGGTGACACCGTCCTCGGGTGGGCGGTTTGTATTTCCCCCCCCCCCCCCACGCTACCCTTTCCTTACCAGTGCTGCACATCCTTTCCGTGGGCGGCAGGAGTGCTCCGGTGACGCAGCTGCTCTCCGCCGTCAGGTCCGTCACCGGCGTTTTACTATTCGACGCGGAGCCAGCAGACGACGACACGCTTCCGCCCGACGCCAATCGCTGCGCTCGGTGGGGCCTTCGTGGGGGACAGGGCGAGGGGGTACCGGGGTCAGCCATGTTGGCGGACGGGGGCACGGGGGCGGGAAAGGAGGCCGGCAGTTTCTGGGAGCGCTGCGCGCCCGCCGTCGCCGACAGTTTAAAGGGACGGGAATGGTCCACGAGGGCGTACAGCTTCTGCACGGCTTGTGGCGATTCCACGCCTGCAACACACGGGAGATATACGTATTTTTAGACTTTCGAGGTCTGTAAACCACAATACCGTCGGATAATAACTACAACAATGATAATATAATAAAAACCATAACAATAACATTCGAGGTCTGTAACTAACTATGGTACACAAAATGCCACCGGACGTACCTAGTGGCGGGACAAATGGACACACATCACATCGCCTCCTGTATAGGGAGCTATGCATAGGGGAGGGGGGTGGGGCTATGCACCAGTAAATACGGCATGCGAGCGAGAGAGCATGTATGACTACAAGGAGACAAGGCCAGCAAAGATTCTTGTATTGCACAACAAAAAGTGCAAGTATGTACTGCATATGCCATTCCATTGCTTTTTCGCTCTTCTGCTCGGTCGGGTTGCTACGTCGTCGGATCGCTCTGCCTTCTTTCACTCGGCATGCGGACGAGAAACGGTCGCGCCTTCTTCCTCTGTCTCATCATCTTCTTCGTCGTCTTTCGGGCCAACAGCGTCAACGTTCGTATTAGTAGAACGTGCGCGGCCAAAGGCACGCGCTACTTTGGGGGAGCCACATGCGAAAGTAGTGCCGTCTGCGTTGCTGACTTGACCTATACGGACGGCAAAGTGGAGGGAAGAGCTGGTTGTGAATATCGGAAGAGCTGTCAGGACTGGCTGTCCCAATGGATCAACGACGAGGACAAGAAGTTTGTTGGTCGGTCGGTCCTCTCTTTTGTCCGACGCGCTGTTTCTTTTATACGTACGAGTAACGTTTTATTCAACTTCCTCTTCAAATTTGCTGTCTTCGTGGCTTATTTGGTGTCAATTTGAAGCTCCTTGTAAGGGCCATCATTCTACAAACGTCTCAGGACCTTTTCTCTGCTACTTTCGCCGCTTAGCAGCTTTTCCTTTCTGCGCGTCTACCTCTTTGTGGCGCTGTCTTTTTCCCGGGCCTCAAGAAAACTCGTTCGTCTTCAGCCTTTTCTACATACGTACTGTGCTGTACCGTACTGCATACGTATCTCTACTGTACTACGCAAATCATGACTGTGCGGAGCGCATGGATCGATTATGCGCACGTGGCTGCCAGATGCCACCTAAACAGTGTCGCTGCAACCACCTGCGCCGTCTTCTCTTCTTGGCAGTGATCCAAAACTTCTATTGTATCCAAATTCAAACAATATTGCTATTTCATCTGCCAGTAATCGATCGACCCGACAATGCCAATCGCGCTGTGTGAAGACGTTGGATCCAGATCCAGTTGCAGAAGAATTTCAAAAGAATTGTCTGCTGCTAGTTCTGGAAGAACGAGGAAGATAGAAGCTAGCTCCTTCGTTAATTCTTCTCAACTTTGGTTTGCCGTACAGTAAAGTATATGATGTTGTGTATGTACTGTAGGTAGGTAGTGTAGGTACGTACATATAAGGCGTGTACATAAGTAAGGCTAGTATGCTACGCAGTGGATGCTAGCGTTGATCAACCTTCCTGGCGTCCACTTACCTCCCTCAGCTAATCCCAGCTTTCCCATGTGAGTGCATGCGTGCGCATCTCAGCTCAAACTGCGCCCTCAAAAGTTTGCTATAATAGCTCGCTTGCATTGCTATAGGATATGCGCTGCGCGTGTGCAGTAGGTCCGCTCTCGGGGTTGTGCAAACTGCCAATTCTTGCGCTGCTTTTCTTTACAACTGCTATACCCCTTACCCCAGCTGTTAGCCCTTTTCCATCGCCCGCTACCAACATTATGCAAGCACCTCCCTTCCCAATTTCGACCCCTAGAAATCCTGTGTTTGCATCTGCAAATGTAAACTCGCTACCATCAAAGTTCGATCTCATTAGTGCATATCTACAGCTGTCCCCTTTGGCCGCGTTGGCATTGCAAGAGACCAAATTAGACGCCAAGGTCCTTTCTGAAGAGTTGGAAATTCCTGGGTACTCGCTCTTCAGACGTGACAGACCAAAGGGCGGCCGAAATGGTGGTGGAGTTGGTGTGTATGTACTCACCTCCCTTAATCCCGTCTTAGTCAACTTGAAAGCCGCCAGATCTGCCAAGGTTGGAGAGTTTGTGGCAGTGCGCATCTCTATGCGCAACCGCTATCTCATTTTGGTCAGTTTCTACTCGCCAAATAAAATCCATGCCCACGAATTCTCTTCCGATTTATCCGACGCCCTTGCCGAGTTAAACCCCATCGCTGATGGCTTAGTTTTGCTTGGCGATTCAAACATAGACCACCTATCAAACGAGTTCGATGTCCTCTCACCTACCTTGGCGGCTTTTCGGTTGCACTCTCTCATTGACACCCCCACCCACTGCGCGCGCGGCATAGATCAAATTTTCGCCTCCCAGTCCTTGCGCTCTGTTTCTGCTGGCACTGGTCCCAATTTCGAAAAGCATCACTTCTCAACTTGGGTTCAATTTGAAGCCAAGTTTCCGAACCCCGAACCAACTTGGGTGACCCATTGGGATTGGAACTCTGCAGATTATGAGCGCGCCGCCTTCGAGCTTCTTTACTTCCCCGATGGTTCTGAACGCGATTTGGTTACTCATGTACGTGCTGCTTGCGCTGTCTCACCTTCTGATGCTGTTACGTACTTATCCGCGCTCATTTCGCACGCGCAGTCCGTTGCAGTACCAAACCGTACTTTCCGTAGTAGGCGCAAATCCTGCCCCTGGTTCAATAGATCACTTCTGCGAACTATTCAGCGCAAAAATACTGCCTTTCGTGCCTACAAACGCGACCCAACCCCTCAAAATTACAGACGATGGCAAACGTGCTCAAGAAAAGCTAAGGGTGCCTGTCACGCAGCGCGCAAAGAGTACACAACTGGCGAGTTTTCACAAATCAGGACAAGCGCGGATTTCTGGGGTGTGGTGAATAAGTTGGTGGGCCGTCGTTCCGTTGCCATTCCCACCTTGTCCTTGTCCCCCACCAACTTTGCCATCTCCAACCAGGAAAAAGCCAATGCCCTATCTGATCGGTTCACAGCCAACTTCAATGACGCAGACCCTCCCTATCCCTTCCTTGTCCCCGAGGAAATCGACCCAGAGTGGTGGTGTACAGAGGCTGAGGTACTGTCTTACCTCATCCAACTGGACAACAAATGCGCCATTGGATTGGATGGTATATCACCCCGCTTTGTCAAAGGGTTAAGGGTAATTCTAGCAAAGCCCCTTTCTGTCATTATCAATGCCTGTCTTACCTCTGGTTCCTTCCCTACTCCCTGGAAAATGGCCAGAATTGCTGCTATTCCTAAGGTCCGTGGCACGTGCAATGTGTCAGAGTTCAGACCCATCTCTGTACTGCCCTGCCTGAGTAAAGTGATGGAGAAGTGGTTGTTACGTCTGTTAACCCCCTCTGTTTTTTCCCAAGTAGCGTCCACGCAGTTTGCCTTCTCCAAGGGGCGATCTGTTGAAGATGCCTTGGCGTATGTACAGTCATGTGTGTTCAAGGGTTTCGAGACTTGTCAGATAGGGAAAAAGGCCAAAAAAGTTGCTCTGGTGTCCCTCGATGTGGCTAAGGCATTTGACCAGTGTCCTTTCAACAGCATTTTATCAGTGCTGTCTGAGCAGTTCCAAGCTCCCCATCGTGTGCTGGCTCTTGTTCGATCGTTTTTAGTTGGCCGCCAGCAGACTGTTCAGGTAGGCACTGCACAGTCCGCTGACCAAATAGTACTGTCTGGTACTCCCCAAGGGTCAATCGTTTCCCCCCGCATCTTCAATGCCTACACTCAAGGGGTTTTGTACAGCCAGGTGTCCAATGACTGCCAACTAATTGCTTACGCTGATGACTTGCTAATCATAAAGCCCGTCCCCACTCCAAGAGCTGAACTGGAATTGCAAAACGACATCGATGCAGTTCTGGCATCTTATAGCAGCCTCCACCTCTCCATAAACCCCACCAAATCCCAAGTGCTCATTGCAACCCTGTCCCGAACTCCCCAGATGCTTTCTCGCGCATTGGTCATAGATGGTGAACCTGTGGCTACTGTCCCCAAACTGAAGTACCTGGGTGTGCAGCTAGACCGCGGCCTTACCTTCTCCGCCCATACAGAGTTTGCTACAGCCAAATCGAAGGCAGCTCTAGGCTGCTTGCAGAGAGTGTTTGGTCGGTACGTCAGTCGCAAAGTTTTCTGCACCCTCTACAAGACTAAGATCCTTCCCATTCTTCTGCATGCCTTTCCAATGTGTTGCCCTACCACCTACGCCCATTGGTCTAAGTTTGAAAGGGTTCAGCGCTTCGCAGCTAGACTGGGTACAAACAACTACCAGCTCAGCTACACTGACCTGCTGGATCAGCTCAGCTGGAAGCCAATCGCACAGCTGTGTTTCGAAAGGCAAATGGCTACTGTATTCAAATATCACCTGAGTCTGCGCTACTTGCCCCCCGACACCCTTGCGCTTGCTCCCCCAAACGCTCTGCCTCGCGCTGCGCTCAGAAGGACATGTAGGGGTGATGTACACGACTACCAATTGCGAATAGTCGGAATCAAGTCTAACCAGCGCGCTTATTGCTTGTTCCCCTTTCAGCAGGCAATTCGCGCCTGGAACAAACTACCCGGAAACATCATAGCTGCCTCTCTTGCCCAGAGATCTCCGGCACAGTGTGCTAAAAAATTCTCTGAGCTACTTCAGGAGTCGGATGTTTTCGTTAGTTTGGTGGGTTGGAATGCGTCACAAGTAGCTATGGACTTGGTCCATATTCCCCTCCTCGGTGGCCATTTCAAGCTGTTGTGAATTTGGACCTTGGCTTGTCAAATGACCTGGGTGCCCTCGGCATCCAGCGAAACCCTTCCATGGCTTTTTCCATGAGACTTTTCCTACGCCGATTGATTTTAGTTGACAAATGATATCTGCTACATTTATGATTGTTGATCCTCGTACAGTTCTATTGATTATGTAGCAAACAGTTTTAATTGGGTACTTACATGTTGACTCTTCTGAGTATTGAGTTTAGTGTTGTCAACGGTAATTACTTTACCGTTTTACCGCCTGTACTTTCGCAGTTTTTCAAAACGGTACTGTACAGTTTACCGTCGAATGATGACGGTAAATTATTTGGCTGTACTTTTTACCGTCGATTCAGCCAAAAGTACTTTCAAAAATTTTGGCGGTAAAACGGTACTTTTTTACTGTACTTTTACCGCTTACCGACAGCGACCATGGCTGTAATAACTCACTTTTTTACCGTTTACTTTCTACCGTGGTATAAAGTATCGACATCGAGTGAGGCTGAGCAGATATAAAATAATTTTAGGTTATGGCAAAGGGACGCCGAGGGCGCCCTACGCAAATTTTGTGGAACTTGTTGTCTCTTTTCGCTACATACTTGCGTCATGATTCCTGGATGGTCAGGAGTCACTGCCCAAAACGTCATACTCATACTCATTTACTCGCCCATGTGACGGGTCACCTTGCGACCACACAGAAATTATGACGTACGTCAACGAATTGACGATTCTTAATCACCTGTTCAATTCCTTACAAATAGTACTGTTCTACATTCACATTGTTTGTCGTTTTCTTTGCGACGGTTGGTTATGTACTTCCAAGCTAATGAAGTATGGACATGCAATTGGTAACAGTCACCGTTTAGTTGCCAAAAGTACGAAAGCGGTGAGTCGCCAATGCATGCATGCCATTATGTGTAAAATAAACAATAAAGAATCAAAAACAGAGGGCAAAATTTTTACCGTATTTTACCGTTTTACCGTCAATTTATTTCAGAAAGTACTGCGGTAAAAAAATTATGACGGTAAAATTACCGCGCGGTAATTTTACCGTTCTGTACTGCCGGTAATTTTACCTTACTTTACCGCCGCAGTAAATTTCGAAGGTTGACAACACTATTGAGTATCCATCTACGTGCATTGCTTGTTTTATCTTATGTTCATACGTTATGCACGCGGAAAAGAAACATTGCTTGCTTGCTTGCTTCACGCGGAGAGAAAGCAACTCGCCGCGGGCTGCCGCCTGCCCGCCCATTCTCTCCGCTGGCCTGGCCCACGCAACATGAAACAACGCGCGCGCAAGAAAATCTGTGTTCGCAAGTTGCTGCCTGCTTGCTCCTTGAACGCGGAAAGGAAAGACGGCTTTTCGCCGTGTTATTATATTTCACACGTGCGGGTGCGCAATGACTTTCTCTCTTTCTTATCATGCTTGTGTACAGTACACGCGGCATATGTTTCTCTTATCTGCACACACCACCGTTCTCTGCCGCGCTTTTGAATACGCATCTACATCCGCCAGCTTCCGTGCATTCTGTATTATTATGGGCCGCGTCGCGTAAATTTGCCGCGTTTTCGCTCCGAGTTGTGCTCCGAAATACCTCCGACTTGGCTCCGAGGAGGCTCCGAATTCGGAGTTCGGTTGCTCACTCACACGTCTCCGAGTTACAAACTGTCTTGTTCGATCCAACTGTTTTTATGTTTTCTACACGAATTTCGTGTGGGTGGGCATTGCTGTTGCTGAGTGGAGTGGAGATTTGCTAGAAGCGTCACCATTTTTATGAGACTGAGGATAATTGTCGAGGTCATCCTGGGGTGTTGTAGTCAAATGCTAGGGCGCTCGCATGGAACGCGAGAGGTCCAGGGTTCGATTCCCTGACTGGCACATCTGGCAAATTTTCCTTCTCTCGATTTTGCATACGTAGGGTACTGTGGGGTAAACTCGGACACGGGGTAAAACCGGACACCTAAGCTTTTCTGAACTTGCCGCTTCATCAGCAATTGATGAACATGGTAGCTCAATTTGAAAGAGGAGAGTTCAAGGAATCGATTGGTAGAAAATACTTGTGTCTCAATCGGTCGTATGGTGGTTGAGATATACTAGATGTCCGGGTTGACCCCGTGTCCGAGTTTACCCCACAGTACCCTATCTACCTGTCGTTACAGACGTTGGCCTGGGGTCAGTTGGGGGTATGTGCAGCAGCACCCCCATCCACCCCCTCAAAATAACCCCACTCCCATATATTGAAAAAACTACATACCCCCAAAGCTCATAGCCTTTCTATGGAGATCCCAAAATTACATACCATACCCCACCCCAAATACCGTGCCGATGTCTGTGTTGTTTGTTACCTTCCTTCTTGCAGACACTGGTGGTTCTGGTCGCGGTGCGGTTGGTCGTCCGGGTCCCAGCTCTTCCGTCCCGCTGTACAAGGAGGACAATTCGGACCCGTGCTCCTTCATGTTCCAGGAGGGCCAGCGCAGTTCGGACGGCATGGCTGCGCAGAGCACCCGGTGGTACTGGGACGCGGTGCAGTTGAGCTGCAACAGCTTCACCTATCTGGGCGCCGCCGGCAATCTGAACAACTTCCTCACCGACCAACAGTGCAAGGACACCTGTGGAGGGGGACATACGGGTACGTGCATCTTTCTTTATGTAGGACTTATGCCGCGTTCACCTTACTTCGTATACGCGTAGGTCCGACGCATCTAGAAAGTGTTTGTACTTTTTGCTTGCTGGGTTTCCCAATAATTGCCCTTTCCACTTGAGTAAACATAGAGGTGACCCGAATTACCCCAGCCGGCCCAAATTACCATGCATTATTATGCGCATGTCCACTGGTGTCAGAGTAAAAATTTGAGTTACTTTACTCGAGTAACTCGGGCGATTTTTGCCTGAGTTATTTAACTTAACTTAACTCGTAAAAATGCAGTCATTGAGTTATCTAACTCGACTTAACTCAGTATTGACCGTTGTTGCTTCTAACTCGGGTAAAATTTTAGAAACAGCGAGTAAGTACTGCCATACTAACTCGAGTCAAGCATTCCATACTTACCCAGTACTTACTCGAGTAAGTTAACTCGAGTTACGCCATTGCTGTAAGGGATGATTCACAAATTACGTCAGGTGGTAGGGGGGGGGGGGCCCCCCCCCCGCCATGGCCCAGCCTCTGACATCAGACTGACGGTGGGGGGGGGGGGGGGGGGGTCGGCGCTCAGATCAATATTCTGACGCTGTCGGTGGGGGGGGGGGGGGGGGGTGTTGCGCCGCATAATGATGATGGGCACGGATACATACAGACATAACTGTACTGTATGTACAACTTAATACATGTACATACATATGGTACATAACATACTGTATATCAACATGTACATATGGTACATACATACACAACATACTGTATATTCACACATACATATGCAAGTACTATTACTACTGGTCTGTCCAGTGGGGGGGGGGGGGGGGGGTCAGGCCAGTATGGCCACCTCTGACGCTGACGGTGGGGGGGGGGGGGGTACGGCCTTTGGGCCAATTCTGACGCTATTCTGACGGTCGGGGGGAGGGGGGGGGGGGGGGTACCCATCCATTTCGGCTGAAAACCACCTGACGTCATTTGTGAATCATCCCTAAACGGCATGCACCTACATGCGCATACAAAGCAGCAGCGCGCGCGCACTCAAACATAAACGCGGCAGCAACAAAAGCGGACCCTACATGCGTGAGAAATAAAACATTTTTCACTCCGTCCCAGTATTTAGTGGTTGCTTTTCGTCTTGCATTATTATCGAATGCATTAGCAATGTCGGTGGCAAAGAAAACGACATCGCCTGCAGTTAAAAATACAATATTTTCGCGACACTCAGAATGATGCACGTACTGTACGTACGTATGTTCTTTTCGTTTGGACATTTTCAGCCAGTACTTACTCGACAGTACTTACTCGAGTAACTCGCAAGATTTTGGGCTAACCCAACTCAGCTGAGGTTAGAGCGAGTAAGTTACTCAACTTAACTCGGGAAAATGACAGCCCGAGTAAATCTAACTCAACTTAACTCAATATTCAGAGAGAGCGAGTTGACACCAGTGGCATGTACTGTATGTAGAATCGGTGTGTTGTGTATACAATACAATATATTACATTACGTAGACGTAAGTTATGGTACCTACCTATTGTACTTGTACTTCATATTGTGCCTATTTCATTCAGGTGAATTTGACCGATCCATATGCGAGCAGGAGACGATGCGAGGTGCAGCATCCTACTCCATCACCAGGTGGACGTACAATGCGCGGATGAAGGACTGCGTTCAGTTCCAGTACTCGGGCTGCTGCGGCAACCAGAATCGCTTCCCAACCTACCAGAGTTGCATGCAAACCTGCAGTGATGGTACGAAACTGTATCTACAGTACAGTACGTACATTGAGTTCATGTATGTTTGGTTTACTTGGGTGTAATATTATGTTGATGATTAGTGCGCTACACACGTGTGGTGAGCAACTCACTGTGAATTTTCGGTGCCTGGCCGTGAGTTGCATTGCAGGTGATTTCACCGACTTCCCTATGCTTCAGACCTATTACCGTGAATTCACCGGGAGTTCTTTGACACGTGTGTAGCGCACTGTGCTGTGAGTGAAACAGGGTATCATGGGGCAAACCCGGCCGGTTTTATTCGTGGGGTAAACCCGGCCACCCAGTACATATCTAGAAAGACTGGCCTTCAGTAATTAGGTGGTCGAGTTTACCCCAAGGCTGGGTTTACCCCATGGCCTGTTTTGTTTACCCTACAGTACAGTACCCTAATTCTTTTTGTTCTCTGCCAGATTATTCCATCGCCAAACAGCAGCCAGGACTACCGATCCAATCTCCTCCACCTCTTCCAGTGCCTGGCATTCTCCCTCCAGTGCCTGGTCAACAGCCCGTGCAACCCCCTCCAGGAAACCCCTGCATGCTTCCGCCCCCTGGCGGTCAAACGTTGTTTTGCGGCGCCAACACCAACTACCAGTGTCCCACTGGCCAGTTTTGCCACGTGGGAGCATCCGTCACCACTACAGTATGCTGCCCGTCCACAGGTTAGTGTGTACTTATGTAAGCTTGTATTGTTGATGTTTCTAAGTCAGATACTGTAGAAGATTTTTAGTTTTGGTTGAATACGCCCGAACAAAAGTTATGTACAAAACAAAAGTTATGTACAAACAGTTGATGAACAAAATTGCAACATTGACGAACAGCATAGAAATGTTGTAGTAAATAAAATAGGCCTGTACATATGAAATCGTTGACCGGACTGAAATTTTTTACGTCCAAAATAAATACTGTACCCGAACCCCGAACTTATGTATTTTTTGGGGCCCGCATGAAAAATTTGAGGGTCGAATTATTGCACAAAAATATCTCAAAATATTACGTTTTACTGAGCCGCTAAAACAAGACGCTGGTTGGTACGTATATTCATTTCATGATTTCATTTACTACAAGCGCATGCAACAGGAAACAAAAGTTATTGCGTGGTATGCTTTAGCTTTTGTATGAATCGGCATCTGGATTGGGGTTGAATTTCTCACCGATTTCTAACCTCAGCCCTGTGTGTTATGTGTACTAGTACCAAGAAAGTATTGCTCAAACACGTACAGTACTATTTGTTTGTTACACAATGCGTGTTGGCTGGCTTTCCTGACCATCGGTCTTGTTTTATTTTGCCGCAACGAACAACGCAAGCTGCATTGGGTGTCGTTACACCCAAAGATGTCGTTGCGCCCAATTTCTGGCGTCAAACTCAAGCTGGCAGCGTCGATGCGCCCAATTGCAAAATGGTCGTTCGGCCCAATAAAAAGCGTCGTTGGGCCCAATAGAAAACCGGCTGAGCATTAGACCCAAGTGTTGTTGGTGCATTTGATGTTGAACTTGAGCTTGGCTACAACTGCTGGATACGTTTTGGCGCCATCGAAATGGAAGCGGCGGGCTGGGGCAGGGTTTTGATGGCGCCAAAATTGGTCCTTCAGTATGCAGGTTGGGGTTCGGGTTTGGCGACATGGAAATATGTGCGGCAGGTCAGGGTCAGGTTCGATGCCGTCAAAACGTAGGAATATAGCAGTTGTAGCAAAGCTACTGTTTACCATAAAGAATCCAGCACAACGAAATGTTGGGTGTAACCCCCTATCAATCCATGGGACCGTGATTAGGCATAACGCCCCACAGGGTTGGGTGTAACGCCCTATAACGAAAGAAATTTGATTGGGCCTAATGGCCCAAACAGTTGGGTTTATTGTCGCACAGCTCTGAGTCGGTACACCCATTTCAAGTTTTTTGGGCTTACCACCCAATACCAACAGGTGGGCAGAACGACACTTTTGGGTATAAGGACGCGGTACTGCAGGCTGCGGCTTGCTTGCGTTCGCAGCAAGCTACCTTTTCTCTCTCTTTCTCTTCTTCCTTCTTCTCGTCTCTTCTGCCAGGGAGCCGCCAAGCCAGCCGCTAGCCGCTCACACTGTTTTGTTGGGGCACACACTCAACGCGCGGAAGACACGCGCAAGAAAGAAGAGGCATGCAGCAACAAGACGTGTTCCCTTTGTTCTTGTTGTTACTGTGCGCGTGCGTCGTACCTCTTTTCATGGCTCGCACAACTCTCACAAAAGCATAACCAAAACGATAACTGATTGTCTTTTGTTCGATGTGCGTGTGGCTAAGCAACCTACCAGTTTTAGCGGCTCAGCTTACATGATTTTGAGGGAAATTTTCTGTTTCGCGACCCCCACACTTTTTATGCGGCCCCTTGGTAGGTACCATTTTCAAGTTTACTATTTTATTTCGATAAAGAATAAATTCTTACGTATTGTTTCAGGTGGCTCAGCTTGTACGCAACCGCGTGCAGAAGGCATCGGAACAGCGCAGCTGAATCGCTGGTTCTTCAATCCGTCCATTCGTCGCTGCGAAACCTTCGCCTATCGCGGTCTGCAGGGCAACGAGAACAACTTCCTCACCTACGATCGCTGCAACGCGGCCTGTGGCAGCACGTCGCCCACGCTTAACCCCTGCGGCACTGGCACGCCCTACCAAAGCAACGGCCTCAACATCCAGTGCTCAGCTGTACAACTCACCATCTGTCCCGTCGGATATTACTGTCACGTGGGAGCCGACTCACTCACCAGTGTGTGCTGTCCTGCTTTAGGTGTGAACGGTATTTTTTTATATCTGTGTGCTATGGACGATATGCGCTAACGCGATTGGGTTGGTCGATAGCGACTCCGCGGTATTTAGTAAAAGTTTGGATGGGTGTCTGCGGGGTCGTCGACCTTGTTCAATCATCTGGGAGCGAAAAAGGAGCGAGTGAGAAGAAGAAATGACAACAAATGACGTCGACGACCCCGCAGACACCGATCCAAACTTTCACTATATAAATACCGCGGGGGCGCTATCGACCAACCCAATCAAGTTACCGCAGCTCGTAAGTAGTCTGTTGCAGTTAGTACGTGTATCCCATTAGGTCATATGGGGAACCATGTAAATTCCCTACTTGAAACACGAGGGTCGGTGAAACATCCTACTTGACCCATTTTTTTTATTTTTCCAAAAATGGACCATGGACACGACGCGTCGGATACTTGACCCATTTCCTACTTGACCCATTTTTTTGGCATGAGTCATGTTTCCGTACTCTCGATTTCATGAGCTTTTTTTGGTCGTGGATCAAGTAAAATTTGGAGGTCATTACTTGGGTCTCCTTTTGTCAGACCATGTAGTGGTGCAGTCACTACTTGGTCGGGGTTTTTGAATCTCCCGAATTTACATGGTTCGCTGCCGTTACATTTTTTGTGGACCATGTAAGCGACAAACCATGTATTGGACGTGTGAACCATGTTTTCATACACATAATTCGCTCACTTTCCCCTTTATTGCATAAATCAGGTTGTATATGCCATTACTATTGCCAACATATGCAATAGTCAAACAACATGGGTAAATGTTCCGATACATGAAACAGCACCAGAATAGAAGGAACGAATAGAACAGATGACTGCATTGCTGCATGAGTCAGCAAAGAATCCTAAAATAATAAGAATTACAATGTATTACAACATGGTCTGAGCGTCCAATACATGATCCGTCGCTTACATGGTCTGAGAATTTCACAGACCATGTAAAATTTACAAGTAAAGGAGACTTCGACCATGTAAAATTTGGGCACAAAAAATGTAAACGACATATCAATGAGCCGTACAAGAACTTTTTTAGTCGCGAATCAAGTAGGCAAAAAAAATTTAACGGACTCGTAAACCATGTTGCCAGCAACTAGATCGAACTTGAATTTACATATTTTGTGTTTCAAGTAGCGAGTTGGATCAAGTAACTGATTTTGCTTTCCGGTATCCGACACGGCGACACATCCTACTTGATCCGCAACAAAAAAAAGCTCATGAAATCGGCCTGGGACTTATTTGTCCCACGCGTGACCTAATGGGGTATGATAGAGATTTAGGGGTATGCCCAAACACAGACCTACATGTACATAAGAAGGGATTAGGCCCCTATAGCCCTTGTTGAACTGTGGATGATTTTCTGCAGATAATCCGTGTCAGCAGCCAGTGACCAGAGGTGTGGGCAGTGGTCAGCTGCAGCGATGGGGCTTCAGCCCACAGACTGGCCAGTGTGAACGCTTCATGTACAGCGGGATGGGAGGCAACCAGAACAACTTTCTCAGTCAGGGAGATTGTCTCGGCACTTGTAGAGGTGAAAAAATTATGTTACACTTACACGGCGTAGTGTACGTCTGCGTACATACGTCATCAATAGCCCACGTAGGTACTTAGGGTATGTACACATTGATTCGAATAAGCTTTTGTTTATTTTTTCACGGTGAAAAGAGCAGAAAAAGCAATAGGGCTCATCGAAAATGATATCTGTAACGCTATTCGCTTATAACCTCCACTTGTGAGTATATTGTTCCTGTATCCGTGTATGTACGTACGTTACGTACCATCCTTCATTGGGGCGCTACACACGAGCTCAGAGAAAGCTCCGAGCGAATTCGCTCCGAGTTCGGAGTCATGACTTTGTTTTGAACCGAAACGAACGTCAATTACTCGCACGTCTTCGAATTGCAAACTCGGTTGTTCACACGCACGTTTGGGAAAACGGAGCGAGTTCGGTGCAAACTCGGAGATTTTACACGTTGAAGCATACGTAGTGTCACTAGTCAGGGCTCCGAATTCGGAGCGAATTCGGAGTTCACGTCTGTGACGCCCCATTGTGTTACTTTTTCCCAGTTACTACGAGAAAATGACTGGTCTTCCGATGCAGCCACTTCTGTTAGTAGCGGTGGTAGTAGCTCATGGTGTTGTGTTTGCAGCGGCCCAGCCGTCCAATCCTTGCTCTACTGGTCCCCCAGCAACTGCAGGGGCTGGAGACACCGTCTTCTGCTCCACGTCCAACGCCAACATCTGTCCCCAGAACTTCTACTGTCACATCGGCGCCGGATCAGAAACAACTCTCTGCTGTCCTGTATCAGGTAGGGTACTCTCTGGGGAAAACCCGGCCGTGGGGTAAACCGGGCCAATGTAGGGTACTATGGGGTAAACCGGGCCAACTAGGGTACTCTGGGGAAAACCCGATCGTGGCGTAAACCGGGTCACCTAATACTGAAGGCCGTTTGTTCCTTCTGCGTGAGTGATCGGGTTTGCTTTTTACCCTGCCACAGATCCGGCCGGGTTTACCCCATAATACCCCTTGTTTGTGTTCACCGTGTGTTCTTTATTTCTGTTGAAGGCGTGAATCCATGCGCGTTGCCCCTGGCTACTGGTGCCGGCAATGCGGTCTTGTCCAGATGGTACTACGACGCGTCCTCCACAACTTGTCGCGCGTTCACCTATACTGGCATTGGTGGCAATGAAAACAACTTCCTATCGCTGGCGGATTGCAGAAGGATTTGTCCAGGTGAGAGATCCACACAGATCGATCGTATTGATTGGTTTGCGATTTATTTATGTGATAGAATAGACAGGTATGTACGGTATTTAGGCACACATACTACAGCATATTGTCCTCTGAATTTAGCGGACTTACATTGTACAAAGTACGGCGCGTGCGTAGACAGTTGCGAAAAAATCTTCTGTAGACAGTTGGAAGCGTGCCAAGTCTCCTTTTCTCTTTTTGCAACTCTACGTGCGCGCCGAACTTTCTACGGCGCGCATAGACAGCCGCGTACTGTAGGTCCGCTAATTCAGAGGACTACAAACTCACTGTACACCAGCTTTGGAACGGACTGGGGGACATGCTGCTATGCTGTATGTACAAGAATGCTTACAAAATATCTTTTACGATGCCATCCCATGACTGCATGACTACTGAATGTGCTTATATGTGTACTGTTGAAGAATACGACAATCCCTGTCCTGGCGGCAACCCTCCAGTCAACTCTGCCACAGGCCAAGTTGCATTCTGCAGTGCCATCAACCCCACGTGTCCACCTGGCAACTGGTGTCACTTGGGCGCCAACAGACAAACGACGGTGTGCTGTCCTTTCCGTAAGAAAACAAACTCTACTCCCGTTGAGACAAACTGTTCTTGTGGTATGCACAATATGCAGTAACGCGATTGGGTTGGTCGATGGCGACCCGGCGGTATTTAGTGAACGTGTGGATTGGTGCCTGCGGGGTCGTCCACGTCATTTGTTGTCAGTTCTTTTTTTCACTCGCTCCTTTTTACGCTCCCAGATGATTGAACAAGGTCGACGACCCCGCAGACACCCATCCAAACTTTCACTAAGTACCGCGGGGTGGCTATCGACCTACCCAATCGCGTTACCGCATGTCGTCCATAACAGTCTGTCTGTATGTGGTTTGAGCCGGCAACCCGTGCAACATGCCCAGAGTGGAGGGAACTGGGACCACTCAGCTGCCGCGCTATTACTACAATCCGGTGACGCGACTGTGCGAAACTCTGACCTACACGGGAAAGGGTGGCAATCAGAACAATTTCATGAGCAAGGCAGAATGCGAAGCGGCTTGCCCCAGTAAGCTTCTTACGTACATACAGTACGCATCTTGTAGGGTATGTAGTAGGGTATTAGGGGGTAAACCCGGCCGGCTTCCAGCCACCCACGTAGGAAGAACGGCCTGTAAGAACTAGGTTGCCGGGTTTACCCCGCAGCACCCTACGGACTGTACTACATACCTAAACTAAACATGCACATACGTACGTGCAGTACGTTCACTGTACGAGTACGCACGTACGTACTTTTGTTGTGCGCGTTTCTTTTTACAGTTCTTGACAATCCGTGCACTGGTGGAATGCCGGCCTTGGCTCCAGATGGCAACCCTGTTCTCTGCAGCACTGCAAGCACCAACGTCTGCCCCAGTACTTTCTGGTGTCACATTGGGGCGAATGCTGCCACCACGCTGTGTTGTCCCGGAGGTGCGATTTACTGCCAAACCATCTTCACTGCTGTAGTCTAGCCACTTAGAGTTTGCTATAAAACTCAAAGTCGTGTTGCTGCGTAAATTAGATTCACAATAATGCGGATTTTTGTCCGTGCTTCGTGTGCTCCTATTTTGCAGGAGTACGTGCAAACTACGCAGGACGACATTGGGTCGCATAGCGAACTCTCTCTGGCCAGACTATACTATACGTACATAGCATTGTGTTTGTCCTACCAGTGGCCCGTTACAGCTTCGCAGTAAAACCTTTGGAAATTTGGCAACCTTTTTGCAGATCTGGCAACCCTGTGGTGTACTGTAGATATGGAAACTTATTTATGTATCTAATCTGGCAAGCATTTTGGACAGTTGGCATCCCTTTCACAGAGTTGGCAACCCTATCGCATCGATGATCTGGCAACCCTTTTTTGCGCATTAGTAATCTGGCAGCCCTTTTGCAGACCTGGCAACCCATTGGCACATCTCCCGCTTAGTCTCATGTGCACTTTCGGGCGTTTGCAAACACTGGCTGGAAAAAATGCGGCATTTAGTTTCCGTGTACTCTTAGTACTAAAATATCGATTATCGATCGATTATTGGCGATCGACTGATCAGTCAGGGCTTTGGGACTGATCAGGGCTTCGGTTTGCTTTTTCTGTTGCAAAGTTTGATTATTTTACCCGGTCGTGTGGAAGACGAATAAAAGTAACTGCAGCCTGTAGCTCTTAGCACTAAAATATCGATCGATTATTGGTGATCGGATGATCATATTACAAATTGAAGGGCTTCCTGGCGCCCTCGAGGGCATAAGCTCTTTGAAGAGCCCTGGATGGACGCTGTAGCTGCAAAATTGAGTGAGTGTGAGCGAATCTGCGCGCTTTTAGTACTAAAATATCGAATATCGATCGATTATTGGTGATCGGCTGATCAGATCAAAAATCGAAGGCCTTCCTGGCGCCCTTGGGCATATAAGCTTTCGAATGAGCCATTACTCGACGCTGTAGCTGCAAAACTGAGCGAGTTTATCGCATCACACACACACACACACACACACACACACACACACACAGACACACACACATCAGCCCTATTTGTTAGTAGATAATAGCACAGCCTCCATTTTACCAGTAATGCAATTTTCGTTTCATTTTCAGCCGGCGATCCCTGTCGCATGCCGAAATCTTCGGGCAGCGGCACTTCGGTCCTCAACCGCTGGTACTACAACACGGACACGCAAACCTGTCTCGCTTTCACCTACTCAGGGCGCGGCGGCAATCAGAACAACTTCATCTCGCTGGCAGAGTGCCGCCTCAGGTAAGAGATGCGAGGACATGAAGAGAAGCAGTCTGAAAAATTGGGCGGCCAGTGCTCTCTATAGAGTACGTATGCCGCGCTTAAAGAGGGGATCTGGCGGGAATTTAGTACGGGAAGGGCAAATTTCATATTTTTCACTTTTGAGGGGCCTATCTGACGTAAAATTTCATGCTCTTTCGATCTGACCCTGACCCCAATTTTGGAGTCAATTTTGCCTCTGTGAAGCGGCGCCCCAGTTAGGAAGGGGATTTTGCAACACTTTGGCCTATTTCGAGCTTTCTAACTGAAGCGCCGCTTCACAGAGGCAAAATTGCCTCCAGAACATGGGGTTAGATCGAAAGAGGATGCGATTTTACGTCTGATAGGACCCTTAAAAGTGAAAAATATGAAATTTGCTCTTCCCATACTAAATTCCCGCCAGATCTCCCTTCCCTTTAAGGACTACAGTAGTTCCATCCTGTCGTGCGTTGCCGTCTGTCTGTCTCAGGTGTCCGGAGTTCGTGAACCCGTGCAGCACGGGCCAGCCGCACATCGGGCTGAACGGACAGATCACGCGGTGCGGCGCCACCACCCCCACCATCTGTCCCACCACCTACTACTGTCACGTGGGCGCCACTCTGGACACATCCGTGTGCTGTCCCGGCGCCGGCAACCCCTGCGCCCTCCCGCTGGCCGTGGGCAACGGCAACGCCAACCTCCTGCGCTACTACTACGACCAGGCCTCGCAGACGTGTCGCCAGTTCCAGTACACGGGGATGAACGGCAACGAGAACAACTTCATGACGCTGATGGAGTGCGAATCCCGGTGCCCTGGTAAGGGGTTAACACGTACCGCGACCTGGCCGGCGTCATTGGTGGCGTTCCGCTGTTGTCGGTTTGTTGTCCATTTATTCACCGACGAAAAACCGACAAACACCAAAATCTAAACGGACAGCAATTTGTTGCCAACAATGACGCCAGGTCGCGGCATGTGTGAAGACAGCCAAACTCCAAGTAATACAACATGCCTACCTTCCTTCATTCACATTGGAAGGAGATGCGCTCGGCGTACGCTTGGCTTATTCATTGTCGTCCATGCCTTTGCTTGTGTCGAGCCACGGGTACGCCTAGCGTACGCCCGGCGCATGTCTCCGATGTGAATTGGCCATTATCGTTATTGGCCTACATATGTACACTTTACACACGTAGGGTAAGTACGTATGCAGACGTGGGCACGGATTTGAGGGTGGGGGTCTGTCAGTGGGAGTATGCAGGAGGTCAAAAGTGTGGGGGGGGGGGGGGGGGGGTGTTGCGTACCCCCAAGAAAAAACCTCACGTACCCCCAGCATATTTACGTACCCCCAACTGAAAATGATGTGCTACATAACCCCACGCAGTTTATGCGTACCCCCAGAAAAAAATAAATGAGGTTTTTTGAGAGGTTTTTTTCTGGGGGTACGCGGAGGTATGTTGCTTTTCATTTTTCCTGGGGGTACGGGTGGGGGTATGGAGAGGTAGGGGTGGGGGTGCGTTCAAGAAACCCCCCTCACCCCCAGGCCCACGTCTGCGTATGTATGCAGTAGTACTACTGTACTGTACGTACTTACGTCCTTTCATACGTACGTACCTTTTGGCCATTATTGGCCCAAGTATGTACAGTACACTTGGCACATGTGCAGTTGTACTACTGTACCGTACATGCGTACACGTACGTATGTGCTTCATATTCACTCTTGTCAAAGTGTCAATGAACGTGTCTGTACCGCCCTATTTGTCTGAGGACAAGAACCGAACCAATCACACTTCCTCTCTTTCCTTTTTGCAGTCTTCCGGAACCCGTGCGCGGGCGGAGAGCCGGCGCGCTCCCCGCAGGGCCAGCTGGTGCCGTGCAGCGTGTCCAACCTGGCCGCCTGCCCCGCCTCTTTCTGGTGCCACGTGGGCGCGGACGAGCAGTCGACGCTGTGCTGTCCCGGCGCCGCCGCCCCCTGCCAGCAGCCGCAGCAGGTGGGCACCGGGCAGAGCTCCCTCCCCCGCTTCTACTACAACTCCGTCACCCGGCAGTGCCTCCCCTTCACCTACTCCGGCCTCGCCGGCAACCAGAACAACTTCCTCAGCAGAGCCGACTGCCAGCGAGCCTGTCCGGGTATGTGAGGGGGTGGGTGAACTTGCTAGATTGAGGCTTCAAGGCGCGTTCACCAGACGTCCGTAAATCCGTCCGTCCGTCTGTCCATCCGTCAATGCATAAAACATATCTAGGAGTACACGGTTGTTTGCGGTGTGCCATGTACTCCTAGATACGCCCGTTCTGGATTTGACGGATGGACGGCCGTGACGGACGCCTGGTGAACGCGCCATCAAGGAGTATGCATCTACAGGCTGTTTCATTTGTTATGTCACCTCAAAAATGCTAATAACTTCTGTTTTAATGAAGGGATTTCAACCAAATTTTTTTTATTAGAATCCTGAAAATTTAGGAAACAAGCACGCAAAATTTCATGGCTGAATCTAAAGTACGAAGGGAATTATGAAGCCTCAAACATTGGGGTCAAAATCGGCAGTGGCGTGAAAAGCGCTCGATTTTCGAAGTACACATGGAAGAAGATGTGCTATTCCCCTCTATTCAACCATTCGTTCGGATCTTCTGCAGCTTACAATGCCTAAAAATTGCGGGAACATTGCCGCCATTCCTAAGAACATGCTTGAAAAGAGTATTTTCCAGAGTTTTAAAGACGGCTGCACAAGTGCTGAAGAGTGGAGGCGGGCACTTCGAAAAATAGGACCTGAAAAGTCGTCGCTTGTTTCTTCGTTAATAGTGCATTTACGTTAATGAAATTTTGCATGCTTGTTTCCTAGATTTTAAGGATTCTAATAAAAAAAATTTGGTACTGTTAGTGGAGGATTTTGTGTGTTTCAGTGTTCGCGAATCCGTGTGCCCAAGGCCCGCCAGCCACGGGGGCCAATGGACAGTACACGCTGTGCACTGCGACCACGCCCAACATGTGTCCAGCCGGCTACTGGTGTCACATCGGCGCTGTGAATACCAATTCTGTCTGCTGCCCTGGAGGTTCGTATACAATAGTATGTACATTACATGCATACATATTGATTGTACGTACATAAAGCTACTCTACGCTGAAAAAGTCCAGTTTCTGCCGCCCACGCGCTGAGAAAGGAAAACCAACGGCGTTGTTACTGTCGTTCTACCTATTGCGAATAATCGCACTGCCGAGTTTTGACCAGGCCCGCGCCTTGTGTCGTTCTTTCCCGCGTGGGGGCCGAAGCAATTGACTCATTAGAGTGGAGGGCGCTTTGCATGATATTCTTTTGTCGTTACACCGTAGCCCCTGCTTCCAGTGTCCCAACCCAGTCCCCAGATTACGTACTAAACTTCCCTGCCCACCCATCCCATTTTACGTAAAAATTCCCCATCCCTTATCACGCGAAAACTTGTCACTACTACTGCCTGTGTTGTTGTGTGCAGCGGAGAACCCGTGCCTGTTGCCGCTGGCGACTGGGAACGGGGCGTCGGCGCTGGCGCGCTGGTACTTTGACGTGAACGTGCGCCGCTGCACCCGCTTCACCTACAGCGGGCTGGGCGGCAACCAGAACAACTTCCTGTCGGTGCAGGACTGCCAGCTGCGCTGCCCCGAGTTCCAGAACCCCTGCGCCGCCGGCTCCCCCGCCCAGGCGCCCACCGGCGGCATCCTCTTCTGCTCCGCCACCGCACAGACCTGCCCAGCTACCTACTGGTGCCACATCGGCGACGTCTCAGAGGCAACCGTCTGCTGTCCTGGAGGTACATTACATACCTGTGTACGTTATGTTAGCGAGCACTAAATCGAACGTTATTCATGCCTTAGAATAGCGTATTTACCTGTGCATAAGCCCCGGGGCTGTGCAAAAATTGAGAGGTCCTAGGTATATGGGACTATGCATGGAGGGCTATGCAGCACTGGTAAATACAGTAGCGTAAAATGAATGGCTGAATAATATTGGAATATTGACCAGTAGTTGCAGTAAGACCGCGAGGTGGCCCATCGGTGCTGACGGGGCTGTCGACGCTGCTCCAGTCATCCGGGAGCGGAAAAAGCGAGCGAGGAAGAGGCAAAAGCGACGACGAGGACCCCTCCCCGCTGGCACCGAAGCAACTTCCACAAAATACAGCGGAGCCACCTCGCGACCACGCTATTACTGCAACTGGTCAATAGTCCTAGAATAAATAAATATTAGAGTGGTACGGTAGGTAGTTTGGCTGTAAGGCATTACGAGTTCTCTGATTCGACCCCTACTGTAATGTTCCGTATATAGCCCCCTCTCGTGTATAACCCCCCTCGTGTATAGCCCCCCAAATCGGCCACTAACGTCATTTGCCCTCGTGTATAGCCCCCTATTGCGAACCGCGAAAAGCAAGGGAAATCAAGTGTTTTTGCGCTAAAACAGCGTTTTTTAGGTGTTTTGATGCATAGGAGTTTACCTGCACCTCATTTGGAACAGTTCTGATGGTTTTGCCAGTGACATCTCTTCGATGGAAATTAGTTAGTTGCAAAAATTTCAATTTTTTACGTTGAAAGCTGCATTTTTGATGATTGGAGCTTGGAAACGTGCCAAATAACCACCATAAACGAGTTCAGGAGGTCAAAAAACCTTACTTTTGGTACAAATGAAAAATACCCTCGTGTATAGCCCCCCTCGTGTATAACCCCCTCTCGTGTATAGCCCCCCTAATCGGTGCTTACCATTTGTATAGCCCCATGGGGCTATCTACGGAACATTACAGTATTTTGTTTTGCTCTTTACCCCATTTTTTCTTTGGCATCCGACATACGAGTAGTACCCTACCTCTCGCTCCCTGTTGCCCTTGAAACTGCAACTCGCCACGCCTTCTGCCCAGAAAGGGTATACATAATATGCACAGTACGTAGGTAGCTAATTGTATTCTGTACATGGTTGACTACACATTACATATAAAATTGAATGTCTGGCAATCTTTGCGGCAATGAGATATTATGCTTTTTGCGTGCAGCGAGCAATCCGTGCCTGCAGCCGATGGTGCCGGGAATCGGCGCGGCTCGTCTCACCCGCTGGTACTTCAATCAGAACACGCGTCAGTGCCTCGAGTTCACCTACACGGGTCGCGGTGGCAACCAGAATAACTTCTTGTCAGAAGCCGCCTGCGTTCAGGGATGCCCAGGTTAGCTACAATACATACGTAACTATAGTCCGTCTAGCGAGAGTTGTCCTTGGACCCGCGCCCGTGCTGCGCCATTTACATATATGTATGTGAAGGCATGTCCTCACTCAGAAATACATGCATATTGCTGTACCGTTGTCCGTCTCCGTGCATGACACGCGATAAGACAAATCCATGGATTGTTTGTGTCAATTTGTCGCGGCATGGACAAACGCCCAAACACAACTCTCGTTGGGGGCAGGCTATAGTCATAGTGTAGCATGCGAAGCGAATCGAAAAATGCAGCAAAGTAACCCAGGGATGATGATTGCATGGGTAGTGTTGATAACAGCGGGTGTATGAAGAAAGTGACAAAAGACACAGTGACAGTATTTCAAGGTGATTTCGACGATTACAGTAGTAATTTCTTCTAAATTTGCACCACTAGGACATAAAGTACGTGTACCTATACTTTAGAAGTACCACAAATATAATGGGACTTTAGGGGAAGAATGGAGCACGCAGTGTAAACGAAGGAGGCAATTCCTGACTCATATTCGACCCATTACAATGGGTTTTGTAAAACCCATTTTAATGGGGGAATCTAAAGCACGTCATTCACGCACAGAAACAATCACGCCGACAAGCCACAGAAGACCGTTTACGCGCTACGATATTGTTGGTGCGTGAATGGCGTGCTTTAGATTCCCCCATTATATTGGGTTTTACGAAACCCATTGTAATGGTCGAATATTATGAGTGTCAGTGATTGTCTCCTTCGTTCACACTGTGAGCTCCATTCTTCCCCTAAGCTAAAATTTTAGATTTTGCAAGTACATACAAGCAACCTGCAATCACCACATGTTTTTACCACGTTTGTCTTGTACTATGTTATTTTATTTGTACTTGTTACATAGGCTACATAGTACATACTGTAGGTTAGGTTAGTAGAGCTCTCACGGGTAGGCATTTTGCATTGATGCGGGTCCGGGTCCGGGTTTTGAAACCATGTACCCGCGGGTTCCGGGTCCGGGTCGGGTAGTAGGAATATTTGCTGTTACGTACATGTGAGTGTACAGCATACTGTGTGGTACAGTACGAACTGTACGTACGTACGTTACGTACATACTGTACATATGCAATAGACTGTATATAACAATGTTTGTTTGAAAGAATACATAACCTCCAGGTGGGAAATTTGGAAACATGTAGCTCGATATTTCGTGTGAATGTCGAAATTCGAAAATAACTACCTATCCTCTATTCTTGAGAAAATTTCAGAAAATGCTCAAACTACATCGAGCAGAAAGCCAAAATTGTGCGAAATTATACACCTTAGCGACCCGGATTTTCGCCTATTTTTCCGGGTCCGGGTCCGGGTCCGGGTAGCAAAAAAGCCGGGTTTTCCCGGGTCCGGGTTCCGGGTCCGGGTACCCGTGAGAGCTCTATAGGTTAGGTACGAACTGCGTACTAAAACATTCCTTCTGTGCGCAAAGGATGACCTAGGTGTGTATGTACACACATATTCACACATACATACATACATACATACATACATACATACATACATACATACATACATACATACATACATACATACATACATACATACATACATACATACATACGTACGTACGTACGTAACGTACGTACGTACGTACGTAACGTACGTACGTACGTACGTGTACGTACGTACGTACGTACGTACTACATACATACATGCATACATAGGGACAGTTATTATTCATGCTATGAAGTGTGTCATTTAGAGAACAGTTTCCATTACTCCAATTTTATTGGGCGATGAACCTCCACTAGATCCATGTTTGAGTGCCGTTGTTCGGGTGGTGGTGCTGATTCCGCAGCTGCAGTTTTTATTCTCCTTGCTGCTTCCTTCGCTTTGTTCTTCATCATCCGTTGTTCCGGATGGCGAGTGATGTTTCTGATGGTAAGTGATGTTACTGTTTGCGGATAATGGTGAGCTGCTGTTTCTATCACTTTTGTCCATGGTTCCGGATGGTGAAAGACGATGCAATGGTTTCCGATCTTCCTCAGGAGTCGCATTATTAGCTAAAGCAACCCAGAGTCCTGGGTGCAGCTTAAGCCTCTTAACGATCATCATTTTATTAGCTTCTTCTTCCGTCTGCTCTCCTTTACAACAGCGGCGTATATTCTTGTTCTTGTCGCCTCTTTTATTGTTGCTCCCCCTTCGCTTCTTCATGCTCAAAATCCGCAGAGCTTCCGCCTGGAAATCCGCGTTCAGCCATGCATAAATCAGCGGATTTGTGATGATGGAGCACATTGCAATCACGTGAGTCATGGCGTAGCAGATGAGCTTGTAGTCACCGAACAGGTTCACCTCCACCAGACGACTGAAGTAGTCCAGTGTCAGATGCATCAAGTTCCAGGGTAGCCAGGTTAGAATGAAAGCTGCACAAAGGCAGATGATGATGGTTAGGCTGCGTTTAGGGCTTCGTCGGTTCTTCTGCCGGGGGTGGGGGCTGCCACGGCCAGGGGTGGGCACTGGGCTGATGTCGCGAAAGCATCGTTCTGTGCTTCTCAGGACCTCCTGGCGCAGTTTGTAGTAGGAGAAGATCAAAATGAAGAAGGGCAGTACGAGCTGCACCACCATCACAGTGAGGGCGTAGATGGAACCGATGTGCTCACTGGGCCACTGCTCTGCGCACAATTCAAAGCGACAATAACCCGGAGCTTCGTAGGCGATCAGACGTGTTACCACACCATGCGGAGTGGCTGCAATTGCAGCTGCACCCCAGATCAGACTCAGCTGTAAGACTTTGCGCTTTTCACCACCAGGGACCAACCAACGAATGGTGTGGTAGCGATCGATAGCGATCACTGCAAGCGTGAAGCTGCTGCTGAAGATGGATAGACCTGAAAAAAATAAAAAAATGCTGAAATAGCCGGAGTGATTTATTGTCTTGTCATTTATGTACTGTACATACATTGTATGGTATGTATGTTATGTGTGTACACATACTGTATATAGCATATGGATTTGAGTATGTACTGTTGCATTTTGCGTTCAAGCATGTAGGCCTACATTCCAGCATCTACTTCTTTTTTTTCTGCAAGCTGCAGTTGATTTGATACGTATGTACAGCCAGGTATGTTTCGAACTGTAATGTATACGTATACGTACACACACGGTAGTCGACAGAGGGGGCAATTAGGGACCATCCTTCTTTAACGAGCGAACCCACTGTTTCCCACCTCGCCCCTCACCCCCCACCGCACGGACAGTACCACCCACCCACACTATCTCGTCTCGACGCCACCCCTCCCCCCTCCCTCCCCCCACCCTCCCCCCTACCTCCCTCTAGATACTTGACACGACCCACTTCTGTTCGCGGGAGGGGGACAGGGAACCACAACACACTTTACGAGACAAACGGACAACGCCACCACCCCCACATGGTCTCTGTACGCACACACGACAGCGGGGGGAAAGGGAAAAAAAAAAGAAAACGGACGCAGTAATGTATTTAGCCCCCAACTATCCTCAAACACCCCAAGACACTACAAAATAAACACCAGAACCACGAAAACACAAAAAAAAACCAAACACGCGTGAATCCACACCACACGCAGCACGAGGAGGAGAGACGCAGCGCTCCTCCCTCCACACCCCGAACACACAGAACGGGGGCAGAGAGGGGGAGAGGAGCACAAACGACCACCCCCCACGCAACACACACACGGAAAAAACAACAGAGGGGAAACACACAGCGAAGAAAAGCGAAGAACGCAAGCGAGACACAACAGGACACCACACAACACCCAGAGAGGAAGGAAGAAAAAAACACAAAAACCCAAAGAATAGTGCCGCCCGCGAAGGGGGAAAAAGAGGCGGGGGAGAAAGAAGTCGTCGGGGGGGGGGGGGAGAAAGGGGAAAAGAAAAGGAGGGGGGAAATTCGGCGGAAAAAAAAAGTGGAGGACAGAGAAAGGGGGAGACTCGCCCTAGAAAACACACGGAGGAGCACAAAAAACCTCTCCTCCCACCACAGACCCGGGTATCCCCGGGGAACAGAAACGAGAGGTCCAAGGGGACACAGGGGGGATATACAAGGAGGGGAATAGAAAGAAAAAAAAAGAGGAGAGGCATTTTAGGTAAAGAGTAGGGACAACGGAAAACAGCCAACAAGACACCAGCAAGCCACAGGAAGCAGCAGAGAGAACATGAGGAACCCAGGAGACGGCCACGCGGGGGCCCACGGGGGGAAAAAGAAACAAAACAAGGGGGGGAAACCACGGGGGGACAAAGGGGGGAACACAAAACGGTACAATATTATACAACATGCATACTTTGTACATACCTTGAATAAATGGCAGAACATGGCATAGGACTCTTCCCAGGAACCATCTCCTGTAGAATAGCTGTAGACTGGTCATGGGTATCGAACAGGTGCCAATGAGCAGATCGGAGCAGGCCAAGCTCAAGATCAGATGGGTGCCAGTTCCCAGGGACACTTTGCGCCAAACCAACGCATAGCAAACCAACAGATTGCCTGTAAGGCCCGCTGCCCATACCAAGCCATACAACAGGCCAAACACACATCGCACTTCCATAGCATCCACAATGTTGGGCAGGAGCTCTTCCAAAGTGATGCAGGTGGTCCTGTTTGCGAAGTCAAGGTGAGCCACGGTTTTGTTGGATTGAGCCATCCCTTCAAATTCCTAATGAACTAGAGTACATAAGGACCGCGCAATTGTTGGGTAAAGAGATTTAATTGAAACGTGCCGAATGTCGAAGAGAGATGCTGTTCCCTAATGGCCTAAAGGCTTCTGCTTCGATCATCGGATTAGACACCTGCTTGTTATTACGCACTATCACGCAGTATGATGTGCATTCGTAGGCAGTGGCAGCTCATATATACGTACGTAATGCGTTACAGTACCTACGTGTATCTACAGTATATCTACGTACCTACCTACTTACATATGTTTATGCTACACTAGAGAGGTTTCGCGCACGTCAAGTACATAGGTACGTAGGCAGTGGCAGCACATGCATGACGTACAGTGCGGTACTGTATGTGTACCTACTGTACAGTGTACAATCCGACTATTTTTATGCTACATAGTAATGGAGAGGTTTCGCGAACGTCAACGAACTTTGCGTTTTGAAATGAAAGAATCACCTCCGACCAGCAATTTCATGCTTGTTGAGCTGTTGATGTATCCGGTTTCTACACGTAGGTATCGTTTACATACTATTGTGTGTAGGTACACTGTACATGTATGTAATGTACTGTACAGTACGGTATGCGGATTTACGTCTTATCCAAAGTCACGAATCCTGATCATCTTTGCTTATCAGTTGTTGAGTCGCTTGGTTACAATGCAATCTCTAGCGTCAGTCGAAAAATTTCTACTTCCTGCTGTGTTTCTCTGACGGAAAGAATGAACAATTTCGTCATGCAGGGCTGCGCGAACTAAAAAACTTTTAGCGAGATAATGCGAAAGCTAACATGCAGGGTGTCTCAAACGAGTCCCCTTGGTACCCTGTGGGCCAAGTTTCTGTTGGCGATATGCTTCTTGTATGTCCAGGGGGCTTGGGCATAACCAACCCGAAACAAGTGGTAGAAATATGATAGTTGAATAATGGGTGGGGTAGGGTGGGTTGGGTTTCGTGGTTTAGTTGATGTTGACGGATTTGTAATAGGAAATCGGCGATATGAGAGAGGATAGATAGGTTTTTTGTTTGGAATCCTGAATTAGTGGAGGTGTTGAAGATTTTTGGATGTTTGTTGGGGTTATTTTTTGTGTGGTGTTGTGTGAGATCGTACTGTATCCACCTTTCGTATGTATTCACTTAGTTTTATACGGTTTTTCTATTTTGTAGCAGGGTTATGAGAGTGTAAATTTAGTATAGCTACTGGAGTGTCAAACACCTTCTTTCTCGGGGTCAAGAGAGGGTTTTTGATGTAGTCGATTAGGGGTTTTGTGATGGTCAATTAAATTTTCTGTATAAAAAGGATGTCAAAATGAGGCTGTGTATTTCACTAGCAGTGCAGAGGAGATGGATGGGTATGAAAATTAGGAATTTCGTCTGCAGGGTCGGATAAAACTTTTAGGGGGAAGTACATGCAGGGTGTCTCTAATAAACTAAGTAGATCTGCATAATAACACCACAAAAAAAAACTCGCCATAGACATCTAAAGAATTTAACACTCAGATTTTCAGCGGGATTTCAAATAAAACTTATTTTTTCTAGTGTAGATATCCATTTCTTATGTATAAATCGCAAAATGGGCTCACCATTGGGCATTTAAACCTCGCAAACGCCAAAAATCAAAAGTGGTAGAAATATGCATAGTGATAAAAAATAAAAATGGGCATGGGCTAAGGGTCGTGGGGTGTCGTGGTTTTGGTTTAGCATCTGCCAAATGTTGAGGATTTCAGTACATAAGGAATCATATCTACATGAGAGCAATAGAATAAAGGTTTTTTGATTTGGAAATCCCTAAAATTAGCTAGGTTTAATTCTTTCGGATGTCTTCTTAGTTATTTTTTGTTGTTTAGTTAGTGCAATCTATTATCCACCTTTCTCATGTAATCTAAACCACACTTAGATTTTCATGTTTTTTTATTTTGTAGCAGGGCTTCAATAGACGTGTACAAAATTTCAGCTTATAGGCCTATAAGCTGCTAACACCTTCTTTCTCTAAAAAGTTTTTAATTAGTGCATTAGTCTTTTCTTCATAATTTTTATAAAAGATTCAATAGCTGTGTATTATCCTAGCCATCTAGGATTTCTAATTAACATTCTTTTTTTTTTCCCATACATACACGCTAGCACGGTGCATTCGTACTTCATCAACATGCAATACAGTATGTGTACATACCTTTACTATATGTACATACTGCTAATGACAAAACAAACATACTGTACATTCTAATTTTAGTCAATAAGGAATCAAGGATAAAAATTAGGACTTGTGCTTCTGGACATGACATTCTATAGAGACAAAGACAAACATGGTTACAACAATGAAACGTTCTTTTGATCTCGCTGATCTTGCTTTTAGACTGCACGCACACTGGCGTCAACAGTTCGCGGCCTAAATGGCGATTTATTTTTATGTCTTTTGGATTGGCTCTGCCTTACTCCGTCCGAACGCTTGCCTAGGAGCTATTTTTTGATTTCGAGAAATAATTGATCCCACTCGGCAGGAGGCTTTGAAGGCACTAACTCCCACAGAAAACGGCTGGCAATGACGGCAATATTGACTGATAAATTAGATTACAACTAGAGATGTAACAGGAGTGCCAGAAGAAAAGAAAAAAGTGCCGGAGTGAAAAAAAAACCCGGAGTTCAAAGTGCCGGAGCCGGATCTGAAAAATTCCCCCGGCCGGAGCCGGAGCCGGATCCAAGCCCAGAAAATGCTGTACTAAACTACTGTAGAAAAGATGCGCATAATCATCGATTTGTTTGCTGCTAAAATGCAGGATAAAGTATAAGTATGGACAAATTGACTCAAAATGCAGTTGCCTGAGAGCTGCAAAAGAGACTCATTCAAAAAGTTTTGCAATTATTTTTGCTGAATTTCGATGGAAAAACCCCGCGATTTTTTCAAGGACACCAAGCAAAAAAGTGAAAAATATAGACCATGGATCCGGTACCAGGTCCACCTTCATTATACCGGAGCAGGATCCAAAAATATGCCGGGATTTACCGGAGCCGGAGCCCCTGTTACATCTCTAGATACAACCCTGTACATGGAATTGTGCATACAATACAGTACGGTACATGATGAGGTTCTGAGGCATCGCAAACGAAGGCACAGCAATGGCATCAAATTGGAAATTCTCGTCATAAATCAATCAAATGAAGCACGTGTCAAGCATCAAGCTGGTATCAAACAATCAAAATTACTGCTTCTTAAGCTGACTCTGCGTTCTTTTGAATGCACGACCAAACAGTGGCCACTAATGTACAGTACATTCAATCCGCTTCACTCGCTAACCCGTCAAGTGCAATACGCTGTCTTGCAGTACATAGACATGAGTATGAGTAGGTACATGCGTGTGCGTGTGCGTCACATATTATGTGACGCACATGCTGTATGAATAGTACATATCGGGTGACGGGTGTTCATGTGCCAACCGTTCATTACTAGAATCCTCTGTACTATTAACTAACAGTATGCACTTTGACAATGATAATCGCAGAGACGTATAGGCTACTGTGGCAACATAATATATTTTTTAATTGCAGATACGTACGTAGCGTAGCATAGAATGTACTACATACATACGAATGTACAGCACTTAGTACGTACTGGATGGCCGCCTGTTACAGTTTTCCGGAATCCATGCTCTTCAACATTGAACCCTCCTCAGGTGGTCTACTGCAGTGCCCAGAATCGAGATGGGTGTCCAGCCAACTACTACTGTCACATCGGAGCCAGTACAGAAACGTCAGTTTGCTGCCCTGGAGGTACCGTATTCCTTTAAAAAGCTGCAACATAACGAACCTTGTTTATGGTCACATGGCGATTGGATCATCAGATTTTTGACGAGGAGTAGGGTACTGTGGGGTAAACCCGGACACCTACTATTATCTCTGCAACCATACGACCGATTGAGACAAATATTCTACCAATCGATTCTTTGAACTCTCCTCTTTCAAATAAGCTACCATGTTCATCATTTGCTGAAGCGACAAGTTCAGAAAAGCTTAGGTGTCCGGGTTTACCCCGTGTCCGGGTTTACCCCACACTACCCTACCTGATCATGATCAGATTTTTTTACGTGGAGTATTGTGTGGAATGAATGAAATGAAGAGTTGGTTTTAGCTGCCGATCCCTGTACCATGCCCGTGTCAACTGGTACTGGAGCCCGAACATCACTGGGTCGCTGGTTTTTCGACTCTGTGCAGCGAAGATGCCAGTCCTTCCAGTACACTGGTTTGGGCGGCAATCAGAATAACTTTCTTACACAGCAAGAGTGTCAGCAGAAATGTCCAGGCATGTGCAGTACAGTATTTATGCCAACCATTGCATACACAGTTTGCCCAAGTTCAATCGTTCTTTGTAACGCTTCACTGTACGATGTTCAAAGATTGATTTGTCGTATTATTCTAAAGAGCGGCTGTTGTAATGTGTGTTTCTTTTACAGAGTTTGTGAACCCTTGCTTTACTGGTGAACCCTACAAAGAAGTCGTCTCTGGGCTCGTTCGATACTGCAACCAAAACGCACTGGTGGACTGTCCTCAGGGCTACTTTTGTCACATCGGTGCCATTCTTCAGACCACCGTGTGTTGTCCTGGCGGTCAAGATCCTTGCAGCTTGCCGCTAGCAGTAGGCACAGGACCTGCCAGTCTGCCTCGCTGGTACTTTAACACCCAGAGTCGCCAATGTCAGCAATTCACGTATACCGGCATCGCTGGAAACCAGAATAACTTTCTGACAAAACAGGATTGCCAAAGATCGTGTCCAGGTATGGTATGTATGTAATGTAATGCATCAGGTGATGATGTTTTTTCTTGTTGTACTGATTGTTGCTTGGATGAAGCTGTGAACTTTTTCCCTCTAGAATTCACTAATCCATGTGGAGCCGGTACACCATTGACGTCGATCGATGGTCAAGTGACCTACTGCACTGCCCAGAATCCAAACATTTGTCCAGTGAATTACTACTGCCACGTGGGAATGACGCAAGAAACCACCGTTTGCTGTCCCACCTGTAATTTATGTTACATTAGGCCTTGTAGCCGCATACTATGGTGTAGTACAAAGCGTACAATAACATAGCCGCATTGTACAGACGTATGTATGCAGGTACAATACGTAGGGTACTGTGGGGTAAACCTGGCCACCTAAGCTCGTTTGAACTTGCTGTTTCCAGCAAATGATGAACCAAACAGCTCGTTTGAGAGAGGATATAGAATTTGTTTCAATCGGTCCATTGGTTGCTGAGATATGCAGCTCTGAAACTTTACCGGATTTTCCCATGGTCGGGTTTACCCCATAGTACCCTATATGCTGAATGCACTGGTGATGTGAAAATGCCTGTGTTTCAGTGGGTGACCAGTGCAACCTACCCCGAAACATCGGTAGAGGCAGCGTGGCCTTGCAGCGCTATTTCTTCAACTCGCTCACGCGCCAGTGCGATCAGTTCACATACACTGGCATCGGAGGAAACGCGAACAACTTCATGACTCTCAGCTCTTGTCGGCAACGATGTCCAGGTTGTGCCTATTCCTTTTGTCTTTCCACTGAGACTGATGGGGCAAAAACAACTGTTTGTAGCCCTTATTGACTAGTTGCGTTGTCGCGATTGGGTCGGCCGATAGCGACCCCGCGCTGGTGTTTAGTGAAAGTTTGGATCGGTGTCTACGGGGTCGTCGACGTCATTTTGCTGTCAATTCTTCTTTTCACTCGCTCCTTTCCCGCTCCCAGATGACTGAACAACGTCGACATCCCCGTCGGCACCTATCTACGCTTTCACTAAATAACACGCGGTTGTTATCGACCATCCACCCCATTGCGACAACGCAACTGGTTGATATGTACGTGTACATACCGTACCTGTGTGTTTTAGAGTTCAGCAATCCTTGCATCGGACAGCCGTACAGGAGTCCCGGGGGTCAGGTTCTGTTCTGCAACGCGCAGTCGGTGTGTCCGCCGAATTATTTCTGCCACTACGGAGAGGATACCACGACCACCATGTGTTGCCCGACCACAAGCAGTAATGCCGAAATAAACCTAACCACCTTTCGTCGGGTGAATGGGGTAAAAATAGGAGAGTTCAAGGAATCGATTGGTATATGATATTTGTATCAATCGGTTGGTTGGTTGCTGAGATATTCAGCCCTGAAACTACTGTAGGTGGCCGGGTTTGCCCCATACTATCCCCTATTTGAAATTTTACCGGTCGTTCATCAGCTGTATGGTGATGCAGGGGGTAGGTAGTGGACAAAAACCTGAGGCGCAAAATGCCAAATTCATCTCTTTGCCTGCCACCTTCCAACACCTCTTCATATCTACCATACAGTAATTTTGCGCCTCTGGCAGCTGAATTTTGGTGCGCAAATGGAATACAGGGGCGATGCGCCTCAAGTTATCACGTATAACGGGTGATGTGGTGACGTTACGTGACGTGACGTTCTACCTACCGGGTGATGTGGATGTGTGTGAATGGGCATTTCAGCGAATCCGTGCCAACTGCCTGTGATAATTGGGACTGGGAGGACGCAGTTGACCCGCTACTACTACAACTTCGTCACGCGTCAGTGCGTCTCCTTCGTGTACTCGGGACTGGGCGGCAACGAGAACAACTTCCGCACCATCGCCGAGTGTCAGGCGCGCTGTCAGAGCAGTGCTAGGAGATGTAAACAAGCATATGCATATGTACCTGGGAATAGCAGTGCAAAGTACGGGGTGTTTCATAATGAACTCACCGGATGTTTGTGCCTCGTCTTACATGTGATATTGAACAGGATTTGAAGAGATTCTTTTGTATGCTCGTTCTTGTGGCGCTACAGTAGGCAAACCCGCGATTTCTGAGGTCAGCCTTTATGGGTTGTTTTGAGCCGCTTCCTGTTGGCCTAAAAGTTGAAATTTTTCATGAATAAATAGTGAAGCCTTGGCTACTTATGGTGCAAAAAACCGCGTTTCAAACTTACACCCCGCTGTGGAGATAGGTACACAAACATCCGGTGAGTATATTATGAAACACCCCGTACTGTATGTACAATTGTACAGTACGTATCAATATAAGCTTTCCTGGTTTGGCTAAATTTGCATTGTGGTGTTGTGTTGTGTTGTGTTGTGCGGCGGCAGTGAACCAGGCGAATCCGTGCGCGTTGGGCGCTCAGCCGTATCGGGACATGAGCGGCGCCACCGTGCAATGCGGCAGCTCTACCGGAGAGCGCTCCGCCTCCTGTCCCAACACCCACTACTGCCACATGGGCGCCGACGTCTACAACACCGTCTGCTGTCCCATCGGAGGTAGGTACTCTGTTGTGTACGTTGTACGTACTGTAGGTAGGTAGTACGTGTGGTATGATTGATGCCTGTGGATGAGAAGCCTTCTAGGCGATCGAGAATGCATTGGATACATGTACAGGTACCTATTGTGTGTAGGTAGAGGGTACAAGGGTTGCAGTATGTAGTACGGAACACGTGTAGGTCTTGCCCCCATTCGGGCGGTCCAGATGCCGCTACCTGTTCCACCTTTTCCTACTTTTCCTCGCTCCATAATGGATGCCTGCTTTTCCAGCCGCGTCGCCTTGCAACCTTCCCTTGCGGCCGGGCACAGGACAAGGTCGTATGCAGCGATGGCATTACGATCCCGCCACCCAACAGTGCCACATCTTCACATACCGAGGCCTCCAGGGCAACGCCAACAATTTCGCCAGTCAACAGGAATGCCTCACGTCTTGCAATCCCAATGGTAAATTACTTGCTGTACAATCTAAAGTAGGTACTGTACGTTTACACACAAGTGTGGTTGAAATAAAGAACGGATGTCGTTTTCGTCCTATTTTCAAGTGTATATTTGATTTTTGCGCGACACCGTTTCCGGAACGCCAGGAAAAGTGTCGTTTTGTGCACGGTGAAGAGTTCCCAAGTACTATAAACCTTTTGACACAGGACACGCTTTCTTCCAGATCTGTATTGTTAATCCTGTAAATAGGATGCTTCAAATTGAAACACGAGTCATCATGGCACATGTAACGTACTGCGTACGTACGTACAGTATGGCAATAGCGTCCGAGGCCAGTGGTGTACGTAAACTACATAGTTCTAGGGATGTAAGGCGAGTTTAGCTAATCTGTCCCGGTACCTGGTGGGGTGCCTAAGTCCACATCTGTGATCGCGGATAGCGGGTTCGATTCCGTTTCGATTCTTTTTTCTCTCCCCCCTTTTCGGGGCCCAGGTTATCGCCATACGGAACGCGGGACGTCACACAGACGTGGGCCTGGGGGTGAGGGGGGGTATGTTGAACGCACCCCCACCCCTACCTCTCCATACCCCCACCCGTACCCCTAGGAAAAATGAAAAGCAACATACCCCCGCGTACCCCCAGAAAAAAAACAGCACTACGTATCCCCACCGCGTAACCCCAAACTTGAAATCAGCAGTTTGTCTGCCAGGACACGTACCCCCACCCTTTTTTCCTCTGGCTTACATCCATGCTCTGACTTTTTACATACAGGGTGTCTCACGTAGACCTACCTAACGACTTAGCCTTATAACTTCCGTAGTAGAATAGATATCGAGCTGAAATTTTGTCCCCAGAAACCCAAGAAAATACCATTTGTTGTGCCCAAATTTGAGCCAGATAGGTCAACTAGGGATGAAAATACAGGCTTGGCAATGTTGGACCCTGTTTTTCGCATTTTCCGCACTGAGCATGGTTTTGAGATTGTAATCTTCCACTCAGCATGGCCAAGCAGCTCATCGAACATGGCAACATGACAAAAACAATGGCTGAACATCATCACAGTCCAAAACACAAAGGATTCAAAAATACAGGTGATTTACCTCCCATAACAGCATTCAAGAAGCTGCCGAGGTTAATGGTGGAACCACTGATTTCAAAATGTTGAAAAATGCGGTCGCAACTTTGTAAGCTCGTAATTTCATCCCTAGCTGATCTATCTGGCTCAAATTTTGCCACAAAGTATGGTATATTCTTGGGTTTCTGGGGACAAAATTTCAGCTTGATATCTACTGTAATACTGAAGTTATAAGGCTGAGTCGTTAGGTAGGTCTACGTGAGACACCCTGTACTTCACAAAGTGCATGCATTGTCAAGAATTGTTGTTTGTAGTTGCACAATGTAGTGAATAGTTTTATATAATGGTTTATCCCTATCATTCTAGACAAGTTGCTAAAGTATTCAACAGTGGAAATTCGATTCTAACACATACTTACACACCACTCTTATCAACCCACCACTGCATTTAGTATAAATATTACAAGGTGCACAATAAAAACTGTTGCACTGTGTGCAAAAAAATAGTGCTCATTTTTTTCTGGGGATAGATATAGACTTTGTGGGGTTATGTAGTACACCATTTACAGTTGGGGGTACGTAAATATGCTGGGGGTACGTGAGGTTTTTTTCTTGGGGGTACGTAAAAAATCTGGGGGTACGTGGCCAAAAAAATTTTTTTGGGTGGGGGTACGCAACACCCCCCCCACTTTTGACCTCCTGCATACCCCCACTGACAGACCCCCACCCTCAAAACCGTGCCCACGTCTGGTCACAACTGCTTGTTTGTCTTTTAGCTGGCGGAGGCATTTTCATTCCGAAGCGGGGCAAGAAGCCGGAGGAGGCGCCGTGTCCGCAGGGCGAGCCGATGACGCAAAGTGACGGAGAGCCACTGGCCTGCACCACCAACCCGGAACGCACTCACGCCGCCGACCACTGTCCCGCCGAGAACTACATCTGCCACGCCCACGGCAGCGGACGAACGCTCTGCTGTCCTGATCCAAGTATATGTACTGTACATGAAGCAAGAAGACGCCTACATTGTTTTTAGGAAATAGTGGCACGAAGGGCTTGCTTGGGGTTACTAGGCTTAGGCTTTAGCGACGGACTTGGCCTAGGCAGGTTTAGGCTTAGCGACGGGGTTAGGCTTAGCCTTAGCGACGGGCTTAGGCTTAGCCTTAGCGACGGACTTAGGCTTAGCGACGGGCTAAGGTTTAGGCTTAGCGACGGGCTTAGGTTTAGGCTTACCGACGTGCTTAGGTTAGGCTTAGGGACGGACTTAGGCTTAACGACGGAGGCTTAGTGGAAGGACTTAACCCCCTTCCAAATCCGAAGTGCCCGCTTGTCCGTGGACACCCGGCGGACGGGGTTTGCCCCGTCCGTGGACGGGGTTTGTTTTTCAAGGGAAAACAACGAAAAGTCGGCTTCCGTGGTAGTCTAGCAGTGTCTGAAGCCGGATGGAGCGGAGACTTACTTGCTTGAAGGACGCTTTTAATTTTCACACCTTGTACTGTACAGGGTGTTCATTATTTCGACTCGAAACGCGAATAGCTTATAGCTTTTGACGGTGCGAAAATTTTAAGAAGTCATGTATGGCAAAGTTGCTTAGTTTTTGAAGACGAACAAAAGTGAATCAAGAAAATTTTAATTTAACCCCTACCATAATAAGTGTTGGCCATGTACGACTTTCAAATACACGGTAGGGGTTAAATTAAAATTTTCCTGATCCAGTTTTGTTCGTCTTCAAAAAATGATCAAATTTGCCATACAGTACGCATTCAAATTCCCACATGGTAAGAAAGTAATAGCTATGCATGTTTGGAGATGAAAATAAACGCGCATATGTAGCTATTACTTTCTTACCAGGTGGGAATTTTAAAAAGTTATGTATGGCAAAGTTGCTCAGTTTTTGAAGACGAACAAAACTGGATCAGGAAAATTTTAATTTAACCCCTACCGTGTATTTAAAAGTCGTACATGGCCAACACTTATTATGGTAGGGGTTAAATTAAAATTTTCTTGATTCACTTTTGTTCGTCTTCAAAAACTAAGCAACTTTGCCATACATGACTTCTTAAAATTTTCGCACCGTCAAAAGCTATAAGCTATTCGCGTTTCGAGTCGAAATAATGAACACCCTGTACAGTACAAGGTGTGAAAATTAAAAGCGTCCTTCAAGCAAGTGAGTCTCCGCTCCATCCAGCTTCAGACACTGCTAGACTACCACGGAAGCCGACTTTTCGTTGTTTTGCCTTGAAAAACAAACCCCGTCCACGGACGGGGCAAACCCCGTCCGCCGGGTGTCCACGGACAAGCGGGCACTTCGGATTTGGAAGGGGGTTAAGGCTTAGGCTTAGCTTAGCGTGGAAGGCTTAGGCTTAGCGACGAACTTAGGCTTACGCTTAGCGACGGACTTAGGCTTAGCGGAAGGACTTGGGCTAGGCTTTGCGTCTGACTTAGGCTTAGCTTTACTGGAAGGACTTGGGCTTAGGCTTTGCATACATGCAGTATAATATACGTAGTAATGACAGTACGTAACTGTGCACTATCGTCAGGGTTTTCAAGTGTACTATGTACGTAGTTTTCACCATTTTGCAGAATATTTCTGCCTTCTGCCGCGAGACGCCGGTACGTGTCAGAACAAGGGTACGCTGCTGGTGCACTACGGCTACAATCCGGCGACGGACACTTGCGTCAAGTTCCAGTACTCGGGCTGCGGCGGCAACCTGAACAATTTCGACAACCTCGAAACCTGCACCAGCATCTGCTGCAACAAGGGATACAACAAATTTCTACTAGACGCCGACGCGAATCGACGAAATGCAGCAATGAAACGCTCCGACTCCCCAAGAGCGCAAGACGGGGTGGAGCATGAAACTGGAAACTTGAGGTTTCATGAAAACAACAACAATAATTATGACCATGGGGACTTTTTGGAGGAGTTTGACCCTTTGCGAAGCGATGAAGAGTCGACCAATGAGCATGAAGCCGAGGCGGCGGCGGCGAAAAGTTTGCTCGATGGTGGCGCCGCCCTATCGGAAGCGGAAAAAAGCAGTTGGTGGAGACGTGTGGTTAGATGGTGGGGTTGGGGACCCTAAAAAGCTTTTTTTGTGCTTGGTTTCGTTTGTTTGAAATTTTTGTTTTTTTATGCCTAACAAGACGAGGAACGTGGTCAAATGAATCAGTGAAAGAAAATCGTCTTTCCTTTTGTTTTTGCTCTGTGTTTGCAACTTTGTTTTTGTTTTTTATAGTCGTGATGAGTTTGCCTTCAGGGTTACTGTAGCTCTACGCAAGTCGACTGTTGTTAGCTAAAAGTGTCAGCTATTTTTTGGACTTTTGATTTATTGTTTCTTGCTAATTTATTATTGGTGCAAGGCTAGTAATGAAAGCTTATTTTTCTGATATTTTTGGACGGTAAAAAAAAGAAAGTGTTATTCATCTGAACTTCTAAGAAATTGATCAATAGTCTCTACCACTGCTACTGTTCTTGTATACGCACATAACGGTACTACCTTATGTCTTTGCATGAGAGAACCCACGAAAAGTCATCAGGTCAAGGATGAGTAGAGAATTGTGACGTTTTTTCACCTTCATACGTACATACCACGTGCAGCACGTGTGTTGTATAGGAATCAAGTTATTTCCCACACAGCCTTGCCTCCATTTCTGGTCGTTGTTCATGTGCCATGTGTAATGCACATTGCTGCAGCCTCACAAAACTAGAACTCGGTACTGTGGGGGTAAGGTGGGACAAGGTGGTGTTGTGTCTCACTACCGGAGCTTTTTGTGACTTTGTCGGTAGCTAACCGAGCGTAAGGAAGATATGCTTTGTAAATGGGGTAAAAACAGAAAGATACTGTACCTGCGGTATGTCCCAAATCCACACTGTCCAAGTTTACCCCGCAATACCCGCAGTACAATTGCAACCCACGCGTGCGGTGTTGTCAAGTGTTTTGTTCATAGATCGTCTACCTTCTCGTATGTATCTATAGATTTCTTTGTGAGACAACTTTGTTGTTGTCTCGATTGTGCGTCCTAAGCGCACTGGTGTGGCGTTTTATCTTTCCGGCTGAAACGGAAGCCGGACAAGCCACAGCTGCTAAGTCAACATGGCGGCGGAATCCATTGAAATGAAAGCCCCTGGTCAGACTAGTCCGACGACGCCAACAACGAAAAGAGCGAGCATCGTCAAAGCGCTGCAATTCGAGGTAAAGCTAACTAAAACACGTTTTGCTGAAGCGAGCAGCTAGCCCAGATGAACTTACTGTGTGATGAGAACGGCAGTCATACTGCTGCATTGTTTCGGCTATGTAATTATGCTCACTGCCTGTACAGTACAGTATGTACATTGTGCTGGTGGCTTATGGTGGTGCATCCTGAAATCGAAATCCGTGCTTGCTCTTGCTCCATTTGCTACGTACAACGGTTCATGTTTTGCTTCTCTTCTGCTCCGTCACACGACACCGCTTATACATGTCGCAATACGGGCGGCGGGTTTTTAGGCCCCTTCGCTTCTCTCCAGCAAGCGACTGTACGTGTACGTACACTACTGTATACGGTGGATACTTTTATTTCTCAGGTTAATAAATCAGGCGGGTGACAGGTAGGCACATTTCCCTCTTGGGACTTCCGTTGCCTTTGTGCCGTTGCCAGGAGAAGTCGTTCTCTTTCTCTCTTCCGCTTTTCTTTTCAATTACGCCAAATGGCCCAGCGTGAAGCGAGATGATGCTTAGCCATGCCCATGCTCATGCATTCTCCATAGTACATATAGGTACAAATGTTGCTGTTTGTATAAGTATGTAACTTTCGCCCTGACAACGCCTCTCAACTTTCACAGATTTACCAGCTGCTGTCCTGCGGCTAAAAATAGCTGTAGTTTTTACTGCGAAAAGCCATAAACATCCGTTGTCAACAAGCTGACAAATCCGATGTGATTCCAAACCGATTAGGAGATTTGAACATAAGCTGATGCTCTAAGCTGAGGACAGTTGCCATGTGAAAACTTTAATACGTATATAGGGTGGCACAGACTGCGCGCCTCATGTTTGGGTGTTATGTAGTTGCTACGTGAGTAAGTTTATAGTGTTTTTGTGCGAATATTAGCTGTGACACATCCTTTCGTTCATTTTACTGTACGTGAAAGTTGAAATGCGACTGCTGTTAAAAGCAGTTTCATTCTGTTCCTCTGGACAGGAGTGTTAATTAATTATGTAGACCCACCGTATGCGTATGTAGTACATGGATAGGTGGCATCAGCAGTACGTTTCGTTCGTTTTGGTGGTTCGTTTCATGCTACACGAAAATACATAGAGCAGCCAGTTTTGAGCAGTCTGGGTTTTGTGGGTTGACAAATGCTGCTTTCAAGCTTTTTTAGGGGATGGAATAGTTTTTTATTGCAACAACACTGCATTTTGCATATAAAATCGTGCGAAACTTTTTACTTCGTTTCGTACCTTACTGTGGCGCACGAGGGAAAGGGTGTGACAATGGAGGGCAAACAAAATTCTTGGCAACATAATGCTGGAAAAGTTATTATTCATTTCATTCATTACGCTTACTCTGACACTGCGGCTAAAATGGGCAAAAGCGTACGTGCTGTACACAACTGCTGTGCTGTAATTGTGCGCGCGCAACCACGTGAACCAAAAAATCCTATGGTGGGACAGCTATAATTTTTCCCAAAAAAGTAATGCAAATTATTTGGTCACTAGTATAAAAAATAAAATTTGAGAAAAAGAAAAGAAAGAAAAAAAGAAATTTGGTCGAAGTCGTAGTTTTGACTGGGTTGTCGTTCGCAAAAACTCATATCTGAAACAAAGAATAATTATCACTACGTTATTTATCGTGATCAGGCATTTCGTTTCTACATACGTTCGCAACATCTTTTTGTTGTCGTCAAAATTTGCGATTTTATTTCGCAATCTTTTTCTTTTCTTTCTTTTCTTTTTCTCAAATTTATTTTTATACTAGTGACCAAATAATTTGCATTACTTTTTTGGGAAAAATTATAGCTGTCCCACCATAGGATTTTTTGGTTCACGGAGAACCCCGATATAGGCCTACATACATACAGTTCATCTGCATAGCACCTGTGTATAATGCTAACTTTTTGGACAGTGTTATACATATTGCGATGTTCCTTGCCTGCCCGCCCGCCCGCCCACCTATTGTGTGAATTTGGATTGAGTACCTGGAATGCATTGTTGTCGCTCAATCAAGCTTCTTTACACAATAGTGTACAGTCGTGGTATATATGTACGTAACGTACGCCTATGTGTAATATGTATGTACCTGGTTTGAACCGGTGAAGTTTACTGCACCTTTCTGCATAGTAGCTCCTCAACTTGTCACCGTTGAGTAGCAACTTTCGAGAGGACATTAGCAGGAGGCTATGCGAGGTGTACGAATGAGAACCAGAAGTTGTCTGACAAGTTTCTTCCTTCTCTTTTGAGTGCTATTGTTGAGAATAGCATTTCACACTTGAAGAGCTTTGGAAGCGGTTGCATCTGATACCTATGTTATGTACAGATACAATACACACGTCGTCTACCTGAATTCAGCGAACCCATCCTTTGTCGTTTCGCCACAGACACTTTCGTGACAATACATAGCTGCCAATATTTTTATTCGCATTAGCCAAGATCATATTCATACGCTTTTTGTCTTCTATTCGAGCTAATTTTTTCCAGAAATCCACCTACAAAATGGACAAGTGCTTCCGGGTGAAAATGAAGCTGGGTCCGATCAGGATCAATCTGAATCCAGTCGTAACCTTGTTCTCCATATTTTTTATTTGGGGATTTGTCGCTTGGGCTATGATCGATCCAAAAGGATCCCTCAAAATTCTAACCGGATGGAAGAAATGGGTCACTGCAACATGGACATGGTTTTACATCGGGACGCAAGGTACACTACGGTAACTGCATGTTTTTTATTTATTTTACTTATTATTGCATTTATTTTTTATTTAGGGTACGTTGGGGTAAACATGGCCACCTAAAGCACAGTCCTCAAACTGAGGTGGCCGAACTGTTTTTCCCAAGGCCGCGTTTACCCCATAGTAGGTACCTATTTATTTATTATCGAAGATTATTCACGTTTTCTAGATGTTTGGGCAATATTTATCATCTACCTATTCTGCTCCAAATACGGTAAATTGCGGTTGGGTAGGGACGACGAGCGACCCGAGTTTAACGACGTCACCTACTTCACCATGCTCTTCGCCGCTGGCATTGGAATTGGCCTCTTCTACTTCGGTGTGGCGGAACCCGTGTGGCACTATGCCCCCGGTCCATGGGGCAATAGATATTGGGGCAGGTACGTACTGTACACAAATACATTACAGTATGTTAAACCTTTAAAAGGGGGATCTGGCGGGAATTTAGTACTATATGGGAAGGGCAAATTGCATACTTTTGACTTTTGAGGGCAATGTGACTGTCCGATGCAAAATTTTATCCTTTTTTCGATAGAACACCCCACTTTTTGGAGTCAATTTTGCCTCTGTGAAGCGGCGCCCCAGTTTGGAAGGGGATTTTGCAACGCTTTGGCTTATTTCGAGCTTTTTAGCTGGAGCGCCGCTTCACAGAGACAAAATCGACTCAAGAACATGGGGTTGGTTAGATCGAGAGAGGATGCGATTTGACATGCATTTCTAGGTAGGTGCTTTCAAAAGTTGGAAATTCGAAAGTTGCCTCCCCATATAAACTTTTCCGCCAGATCCTCCTTTAAATTATACAGTACATACATAGGGTCAGCAGGTTATTATAAGATAATGTAGGCCTACATTGTGCCAAAGAGCCGTAGCCGTATGTACTTATTTCCTGAAAGTTTGTTTATTGAGGTAGAATTTGTTGTTTAGTTCATAAATACGTATACATACAGGTATTCTGACAATATGAGAGCTCAAGATGCGATGAACATCACCTTTTTCCACTGGGGCATTCACGGGTGGATCGTGTATGTACTGGTGGGTCTGCTACTGGGCATCATCGCACATCGCAACGGACTGCCGATGACCATGAAAACCTGCTTCTACCCCTTGCTAGGAGACAGAACCTTCGGACTTATGGGTAATTGTTTATAAATGAATAAATAAATAAATAAATTATAAATAAGTAAAGTTGGAACGGGGGTGACACTCGGGTAGAATGATAAAGCTATGCTGTATGATGGGTCAGACCAGAGTGAACAGGTGGTGAAACACTTTATATCCACAACGTTTCGGCTCACAGACTTGGGCCCTCTTCAGGTGGCTAAAAACAAAAGAACAGGCAAATAAATTGAGCCATGCAAGGAAAGTCCATACAGCATTGCTTTATCATGAATAATACCGGCCAGCAAGAATCATTCAGAAACAACTCGGGTAGGATACTGTAATAATTCGTGTATAAACCCATGGGGTTGGCAATAAATTAGTGGCCCATTTGATTTGGGGGGTTATATATATATACCTACGAGGCGGGTTATACACGAAGGGGGTTATACACGAGTCATTACAGTAAACCCAGCCAGCGTTATACTTGTCGAGGAATTCGGACACCCAAATATGTACCTACAGTACGTACTTAGCTATAGTCTGTACATACAAATAAATAAAATATAGCCTGGTCAGGTCAGGTCAAATCTTTGTTTTCTGTGTTTCCCTGTGGTCAGGCGACATGGTGGACATAATTTCGGTGGTGGCGACGATGTTCGGCGTGTGCACGAGCCTGGGCCTGGGCGCCGTCCAGTTCAACCAGGGGCTGCAGCGCATCTTCCCCCGGGTGCAGATGAACATCCAGAACCAGCTGATCATCATCTGGGGCATCACAGCCTGCGCCACGGCCTCCGTCGTCAGCGGCGTCAAACTCGGCATTCGCAGGCTCAGCGAAATCTGCTTCGGGTCAGTCTGCATGTGCACGTGCATTGTGTGGTACTGTATGTACTGTATCCTTTGATTGGAAAGCAATACGTACGTAACGTACGTATGTAGTAGTGGTAGCGATATCAAAAGCGATCCTTCAACGGTTCCTCTGTCCTACTAGTCGGCCGGCATACGTTACGTAGCTAGGGTACTGTGGGGTAAACCCGGACACCTAAGCTTTTCTGAAGTTGCCGCTTCAGCAAATGATGAACATGGTATAGCTCATTTAAAAGAGGATAGTCCAAGAACTCGACTGGTAGAATACTTGGTCTGAATCGGTCGTATGGTTGCTGAGATATACTAGGTGTCCGGGTTTACCCCGTGTCCGGGTTTACCCCACAGTGCCCACAGTCTTTTGCAAGTTTTTCGTAAACCAAAGATACGTAGCTTGCTAAAGAAATAGTAGAGCAGCATAGATAGAGGTACCACCATTGCACCCCAAATTAATCGCTGACTCGAATAATACGTGCTTTTCGCCGCAAAAGATTTTTCTCTTTTAGCTTGGGAATGTTCATAATGTTTGTCATATTCTTCTACGACGACACCTGGTACTTCTGCAACGTTTTCGTCCAAAGTGTCGGCTATTACATTCAGTACATAATCCAACTGGGGTTTCACACCGACGCCTTCGCTCAGCTCGGAAACGCACCGGACAAGAAGGAAGCGCCCAGCTGGATGGACGATTGGACCATCTTCTACTGGGGATGGTGGATCGCCTGGTCACCATTTGTCGGCATGTTCATCGCCAGAATATCGAAAGGTATGTACAGTAGGTGTACCCTACAATGTACAGTACAGGGAGATCATCATAGCCTAATGGGTTTAGCAATTGACATACTGTAAGCTTTGGCTTATGCTTACCAATGGACATAGGCATAGGCTTAGCAATGGACATAGGCTTAGGCTTAGGCTTAGCAATGGATATAGGCTTAGGCTTAGCAATGGACATAGGCTTAGGCTTAGCAAACAACATAGGCTTAGGCTTAGTAATGGACATAGGCTTAGGCTTAGGCTTAGCAATGGACATAGGCTTAGCCTTTGCAATGGGTATAGGCTTAGGCTTAGCAATGGACATAGGCTTAGGCTTAGCAATGGACATAGGCTGAGGCTTAGGCTTAGCAATGGATATAGGCTTAGGCTTAGCAATGGACATAGGCTTAGGCTTAGCAAACGACATAGGCTTAGGCTTAGCAATGGACATAGGCTTAGGCTTAGCAATAGACATAGGCTTAGGCTTAGCAATGGACATAGGCTTAGGCTTAGACTTAGCAATGGACATAGGCTTATGGCGCGTTCACAAGACGTCCGTAAATCCGTAAGTCCGTACGTCCGTCCGTTCGTCAACCCATAATGTGTTCATCCGTCCGTCCGTCAACCAATATGGTTGACGAACGAACGGATGTACGGATTTACGGATTTACGGACGTCTTGTGAACGCGCCATTAGCCTTTGCAATGGACATAGGCTTAGGCTTAGGCTTAGCAATGGACATAGGCTTAGGCTTAGCAATAGACATAGGCTTAGGCTTAGCAATGGACATAGGCTTAGGCTTAGGCTTAGCAATGGACATAGGCTTAGCCTTTGCAATGGACATAGGCTTAGGCTTAGGCTTAGCAATAGACATAGGCTTAGGCTTAGCAATGGACATAGGCTTAGGCTTAGGCTTAGCAATGGACATAGGCTTAGGCTTAGGCTTAGCAATGGATATAGGCTTAGGCTTTGCAATGGACATAGGCTTAGGCTTAGGCTTAGCAATAGACATAGGCTTTGGCTAAGCAAACGACATAGGCTTAGGCTTAGCAATGGACATAGGCTTAGGCTTAGCAATAGACATAGGCTTAGGCTTAGCAATGGACATAGGCTTAGGCTTAGGCTTAGCAATGGACATAGGCTTAGCCTTTGCAATGGACATAGGCTTAGGCTTAGCAATGGACATAGGCTTAGGCTTAGCAATGGACATAGGCTTAGGCTTAGGCTTAGCAATGGACATAGGCTTAGCCTTTGCAATGGACATAGGCTTAGGCTTAGGCTTAGCAATAGACATAGGCTTAGGCTTAGCAATGGACAGAGGCTTAGGCTTAGCAATCGGCATAGTCTTAGGCTTAGGCTTAGCAATGGATATAGGCTTAGGCTTAGCAATGGATATAGGCTTAGGCTTAGCAATAGACAGAGGCTTAGGCTTAACAATCGACATAGGCTTAGGCTTAGGCTTAGCAATGGATATAGGCTTAGGCTTTGCAATGGACATAGGCTTAGGCTAGCAATGGACATAGGCTTAGGTTTAGGAAACGACATAGGCTTAGGCTTAGCAATGGACATAGGCTTAGGCTTAGCAAACGACATAGGCTTAGGCTTAGCAATGGACAGACGCTTAGGCTTAGGCTTAGCAATGGACATAGGCTTAGGCTTAGCAAATGACATAGGCTTAGGCTTAGCAATGGACATAGGCTTAGGCTTAGGCTTAGCAATGGACATAGGCTTAGGCTTAGCAATAGACATAGGCTTTGGCTAAGCAAACGACATAGGCTTAGGCTTAGCAATGGACATAGGCTTAGGCTTAGCAATAGACATAGGCTTAGGCTTAGCAATGGACATAGGCTTAGGCTTAGGCTTAGCAATGGACATAGGCTTAGCCTTTGCAATGGACATAGGCTTAGGCTTAGCAATGGACATAGGCTTAGGCTTAGCAATAGACATAGGCTTAGGCTTAGCAATGGACATTGGCTTAGGCTTAGGCTTAGCAATGGACATAGGCTTAGCCTTTGCAATGGACATAGGCTTAGGCTTAGGCTTAGCAATAGACATAGGCTTAGGCTTAGCAATGGACAGAGGCTTAGGCTTAGCAATCGACATAGTCTTAGGCTTAGGCTTAGCAATGGATATAGGCTTAGGCTTAGCAATGGATATAGGCTTAGGCTTAGCAATAGACAGAGGCTTAGGCTTAACAATCGACATAGGCTTAGGCTTAGGCTTAGCAATGGATATAGGCTTAGGCTTTGCAATGGACATAGGCTTAGGCTAGCAATGGACATAGGCTTAGGTTTAGGAAACGACATAGGCTTAGGCTTAGCAATGGACATAGGCTTAGGCTTAGCAAACGACATAGGCTTAGGCTTAGCAATGGACAGACGCTTAGGCTTAGGCTTAGCAATGGACATAGGCTTAGGCTTAGCAAATGACATAGGCTTAGGCTTAGCAATGGACATAGGCTTAGGCTTAGGCTTAGCAATGGACATAGGCTTAGGCTTAGCAATAGACATAGGCTTAGGCTTAGCAATGGACATAGCCTTAAGCTTAGGCTTAGCAATGGACATAGGCTTAGGCTTAGCAATAGACATAGGCTTAGGCTTAGGCTTAGCAATGGACATAGGCTTAGGCTTTGCAATGGACATAGGCTTAGGCTTAGCAATAGACATAGGCTTAGGCTTTGCAATGGACATAGGCTTAGGCTTAGCAATGGACATAGGCTTAGGCTTAGCAAACGACATAGGCTTAGGCTTAGCAATGGACATAGGCTTAGGCTTAGGCTTAGCAATGGACATAGGCTTAGGCTTAGCAATAGACATAGGCTTAGGCTTAGCAATGGACATAGGCTTAGGCTTAGCAATGGACATAGGCTTAGGCTTAGCAATAGACAGGCTTTAGGCTTAGCAATGGACATAGGCTTAGGCTTAGGCTTAGCAATGGACATAGGCTTAGGCTTTGCAATGGACATAGGCTTAGGCTTAGGCTTAGCAAGCGACATAGGCTTAGGCTTAGCAATGGACATAGGCTTAGGCTTAGGCTTAGCAATGGACATAGGCTTAGGCTTTGCAATAGACATAGGCTTAGGCTTAGCAAAGGACATAGGCTTAAGCTTAGGCTTAGCAATGGAGATAGGCTTAGGCTTAGCAATAGACATAGGCTTAGGCTTAGCAATGGACATAGGCTTAGGCTTTGCCATGCACATAGGCTTAGGCTTAGCAATGGACATAGGCTTAGGCTTAGGCTTAGCAATGGACATAGGCTTAGGCTTAGGCTTAGCAATGGACAAGGCTTAGGCTTAGCAATAGACATAGGCTTAGGCTTAGCAATGGACATAGGCTTAGGCTTAGGCTTAGCAATGGACATAGGCTTAGGCTTTGCAATGGACATAGGCAGGTCAAAAGTACAGGTACTTTGCCACGCATACGCACGTGTACATGCGCGTACTTGAACGGCATCAATTAAGAGGGGGATAAAAGTTGCGCGCGAGTGAGCGTGTGCACCATAAATCGGATTAGTTCTTCATCTGAAGCATAAAAACTTTCCGTCCTAACATTGCCCTGACTTGACTTGAAAAAACAGCAGATTATGAGAGAAAAGACGCGCGGCGGATTATCATGACCACTTGATCTCCGCTCTCAAGATGCCGTTCATGTACCCGCGAGTTGCCCGCTGGTTGCATGCGCGTTACTGGCAAGTCCAATAAAACGCGCGCAATCGTACCTGTACTTTTGACCAGTAGGGTAGGCTTAGGCTTAGCAATAGACATAGGCCTAGGCTTAGCAATGGACTTAGGCTTAGCAATGGACATAGGCTTAGGCTTAGCAAATGACATAGGCTTAGGTTTAGCACTGGACATAGGCTTAGGCTTAGGCTTAGCAATGGACATAGGCTTAGGCTTAGCAATGGATATAGGCTTAGGCTTAGCAATGGACATAGGCTTAGGCTTAGCAATGGACATAGGCTTAGGCTTATTCTTAGCAATGGATATAGGCTTAGGCTTAGGCTTAGACTTAGGCTTATGCTAGGCTTATGCTTAGGCTTATGCTTAGCAATGGACATAGGCTTAGGCTTAGCAATGGACATAGGCTTAGGCTTAGGCTTAGCAATGGATATATAGGCTTAGGCTTTGCAATGGACATAGGCTTAGGCTTAGGCTTAGGAATAGACATAGGCTTAGGCTTAGCAATGGACATAGGCTTAGGCTTAGGCTTAGCAATGGATATAGGCTTAGGCTTAGCAATGGACATAGGCTTAGGCTTAGCAAACGACATAGGCTTAGGCTTAGCAATGGACATAGGCTTAGGCTTAGGCTTAGCAATGGACATAGGCTTAGGCTTAGCAATAGACATAGGCTTAGGCTTAGCAATGGACATAGGCTTAGGCTTAGCAATGGACATAGGCTTAGACTTAGCAATAGACATAGGCTTAGGCTTAGCAAAGGACATAGGCTTAAGCTTAGGCTTAGCAATGGACATAGGCTTAGGCTTAGCAATAGACATAGGCTTAGGCTTAGCAATGGACATAGGCTTTGGCTTAGGCTTAGCAATGGACATAGGCTTAGGCTTTGCAATGGACATAGGCTTAGGCTTAGGCTTAGCAATAGACATAGGCTTAGGCTTAGCAATAGACATAGGCTTAGGCTTAGCAATGGACATAGGCTTAGGCTTAGGCTTAGCAATGGATATATTCTTAGGCTTAGGCATAGACTTAGGCTTATGCTAGGCTTATGCTGAGGCTTATGCTTAGCAATGGACATAGGCTCAGGCTTAACAATGGACATAGGCTGAGGCTTAGGCTTAGTAATGGACAGAGGCTTAGGCTTTGCAATGGACATAGGCTTTGGCTTAGCAATGGACATAGCTTAGGCTTAGGCTTAGGCTTAGGCTTAGCAATGGACATAGGCTTAGGCTTAATGGCTTAATTAATGCTTAGGCTTAGCAATGGACATAGGCTTAGGCTTCGGCTTAGCAATGGACATAGGCTTATTCTTAGCAATGGACATAGCTTAGGCTTAGCATGGACATAGGCTTAGGCTTAGGCTTAGCAATGGACATAGGCTTAGGCTTAGCAATAGACATAGGCTAGGCTTATGCTTAGGTATGGACATAGGCGTAGGCTTATCAATGGAGATAGGTAGGCCCTATATCCATTGCTAAACCTAAGCCTATGTCCATCGCTAAGCCAAGCCTATGTCCATTGCTAAGCCTATGCTAAGCCTAAGCCTAAGCTTATTATGCTTATATGCTTATTATGAACAACCTTTATTATGCATTTCAGGCCGTACCGTTCGTGAATTTATCACTTTCACCATGGCCTGTCCCACCATTTACCTGTTCCTCTGGTTCTCGATCTTTGGATCAGTCGGCATCAAAATGGAACGGGACGCGGAAAACGCCAACGTGACTTGTGCGTCGCCGATGGGAGGCAAAAATGCGACGCAAGGATTCTTCGTAGCAGCCCTCAACTCGATCGTTTACCGACTCTCCTGCAGAGCCAGTGAGGATATGTGGTTTGACGTCATGGAGAAGTATGGAGACATAGCCGGATTCATGCAAGCGTTTTCGTTGGTTGGCATCCTTCTCTACTTCGTCACAAGGTACGTAAATAAATAGCGTAGAGGGAGACATACGGTGTCCGGTGTCCTACTGTGTAAATCCAACCCCTATGGACGGAGTGAAAAGCTATTCTAACTTGGGTGGTCTAAGTTGCTACCTCACCAACAAAGCTGTCCAGGCTGCCCCCAGAGCTCATACTGTAAAGCTTCGTATATAACTCCCTATTGGTGACTACTGTAATGTTCCGTATATAGCCCCTCTCGTGTATAACCCCGTGTAATCTACGGAACATTACAGTAACGATTTTTATCCCCTCTAACCAAAATTTCAAATAAAGCAAATAAGCGTGTTGGTGATGATGTGGCACATTTTGCTTGGCCTCGTGTACAACCCTCGTGTATATCCCCTCGAATCGGTGACTATAGATTTTTGTCCCCCCCCAGTGGTTATACACGAAGCTTTACAGTAGTCCCCTAATATATATATATGAATAAATATGTACGAATACGAATCTGTTTTTTTCTTCAGTTCCGACAGCGGGAGTCTGGTGATCGACTGTCTGTCTGCGAACGGCGATCAGGAGCCGCCGGTACTGCAACGCATCTTCTGGGCGCTGACTGAGGGCGCCTGCGCCTCCGCCCTTCTCTACTCCGGCGGCGCGGACAGTCTTAAGGCCATGCAGGCGCTGAACATCTGCTCCGGCCTCTTCTACACCCTCATCCTCAACTTCATGTGCGTCGCGCTCCTACGGGCCGTGCGAAGAGACACGGGCGAGGAGAACCCGGAAACCGACCCGCGCTTTAGTACGCAACTGCTGGATCCGCTCTACAAGCTGCCGACGGTTAAGGAGCTCGTACAACTGGCTCTCGCCACCTTTGCGCCCTGGTACGGTATCGGTTATGTTTCCTATCGCCTGGACGAAGAGATGGAAGGACAGGGCAGTCAGAGCAATCAGAAGAAGGCGCGCATCGGTCGCTACATCCAGCGTATTTTTCTCGGCCTCATGTTTTACGCTTGGGCGCTGATTATTCTGCTGTGGCTCATTAGGATGATTACGGGCTGGTCTGTGATGGTCGTAGGAGTGGTGTACATCGGTTGGACGATTCTGATAGGATTCTTCGCATACATGACAAGTGAGCGAGTACATAAGTACATGCACTGAAGGAAGCACGTGTCGTGGGCTTGGGTTTAGGCTTAGTCTTAGCCTAGTTTACTCTTGGGCTAGGGTATTAGACTTTGGCTTACTCCTGGTTTAATTCAACATTTCTAACCGTAGGTGTCACGCAAAACGTGACATGCGCTCCAGTACAGTAAACCTCTTGCATGCATACGTACGTACACTTTTATGCGCCGCCACCAGTTTATTCTAGTTCGTATTGTACATCGTACATACATACGTATGGTACATGGCATGTACATACATACTCAACAGTGTAATATTGCTTCAGGTTTACGCATCAACCTGCGTCTGCACTACCGCATCACGGTGGGTAACATGGTGGAAGACTTCTTCGCCTGCATGTTGGCCTATCCGCTGGCCATCGTCCAGATGCAGAAGCACATGTCGCATACCTCCTATCCGATCTCGCCCTCCGTCATCACGCCGACCAATAAGATCGCGCCGACGGCTCCTCCCCCAGCCAATGGGAGCGCGTCGCCCACCGAACCGCCCCCGTACGCCGTCACGAAGGGGGGAGGCGGTGAGTTGCACCATCGACACTTGAAACCGATGCGAAATCTGGCGTTCAAGTCGGACGATGAAGCGGACATGAAACTGTGAAGGTCGACGAAAGCCGCCGTCTGAGTTTAGGCACGTTTGATCGACGTGTATGTATAGTGTACAACTGCGAAAACACGTTATGTAGTTTTACCCTAGCTGTCTGTGCAGGTCTTGTGAAAAAGAGTGCTGTGTTTTACCTAAGGTGACTGTTACAAAATATAGCTACGTACCCAAATTAGCTACTACCAAGCTTTCTTTTGCGTATACCGTATGTATTTACTGAAGGTACGTTTGTTTACGTTGTACTTTGTCTGTTCAAAGCTGTCTATCTGTACTGTACCGTAGCGTGTTACGTGTGCGTAGGTACGTGCGTATCGTGTGCAACCCTGTTTGTGCGTGCCTACTTTGTCAGCTTTGAAGTATTTCAGGTCTGATAAATCATTCAAACCACCGACTAAATCAGCCTACCTTTACAGTTTACGTTACAATGTATTTACGCATGTTACTGATGATACAGGTATCGCATTGAATATCGCATATTCGGTGTGAGATTCTGTACGTGGTGTTCGAACAGCCAGAGAGAGAAAGCGCCGGCCATGGCGAAGATGAAAGGGAAAAAGTAGGGATGTGGTTCGGGTAGCCAACGCTTCTCCACGCCCAAATTGCACAGACCACCCAGGATACGGGCCAGAAGGAAGAAAAAGAGCTGAAATTAGGAGACAAGGATTTGACCTTGACTGGCACCACATTAAAATAAATATAAGTAAATAAATAATAAATAAATAAAAAATCATTGGGCAAATCGAGTCTTAAAATGCGTAAATAATAAATAAAAATAAAAGAAGGTCAGCCAAGTCGAGTCTTGAACTCGCTGCGCGGTGGGCAAATGGAACCAATTTCAGCAAAAATGCTACTAGCCCAGACATGGTTTGTCGCGGAAGATCCTCCTTCCACTCTCGCGGTTCTAAGCGTACGCCATCGACTCCCTTTAACGGGGGACGTATTACAACCGGAACCCCAAACCGGCCACCTCCAGGCAGGAGGGTTAAACTGAGAGCTGGCGTATTAGACCACTTGACCACCGGGGTAGCCGACCTCCGGAAGCACAAAACCTTGCTAAATAGGCGACAAATCAATGCAGATTCCGGCACTTCCTTGTCACTCTTCTCATTTCGATGCACGGAGACAAGTCGTGTCTCATTTTCTGTCGCATTTGCATTGACGTACACAATATTTGCGTCATTCTGTGTAGTTTTTTGAGCCGCGAATGATCGCCTATTACCTTAGCTAGCATTCAGCAGCACCCAACCCTATCTTTGGGTAACATATGACAAGCTACAGTACACAACACAGCACAGTACCTACCTGCATATTATCAGGAGTGTTTCCTCCACGGTATACCAGCAGAGAGGCCAATGCTGCGGAGGCGAAGCTGTGAATTTGGAGACGTCTGCCACCGTACTTGAGACGAAAAGCACCGGAGAGCAAGCGATAAAGGAAGACGAACATGGAGAGAAAGCCCGTTTGACGCAGGAGCGCGTACAGAGCCGACTTCACCACCGCTATCAATCTGAAAATAAATGGCGTTTGGTGGGAACTAACATACTGTACCATAGTAAATGCAAAAATTTGGATGAGTACTGTTACGTACATACTGCGTGTGCGTACGTATGGAAATGGCGTCCGATCCGAGGCCAGTAGTGTACTTCGTAAGCTATAGTATGTACATGACCGAGGGTAGCGGGTTCGATTCCCGTTCGGTCCTGTTTTGTTTTTCTCCTTTCCACCACGTGACTTTGGAACCATTATGATGTACTGGCCCCTACTATAGTACAAATTATAATTCTAGGACCCATGTATTATTTATCTCGAAATCCCACATCACCTCACTCCTTTCTCCCCCCCCCATAAACAACCCTTTTCTCCTCTCTCTTCTCTCCCCCTCACTGAAATCGTGTCACCTTTCGGCAGACGCTAAACCACGCAAACCACGACCCCTACCACCCCTCCGCCCGCCCTTTTCTCCCTCCCCCCCTTTTTTTTTCTCCCTTTTTTTTTTTTCGGGTTGTTATCCCCCCTTCCCCCCCCCCTTTAAATAAAAATGCACACCCACACACACAGCACACGACACAATTTTAGAGAGAAGAAATTCCTATCCCCCTCCCTCCCCCCAAAAAAAAAACCTAGAATTATAATTTGTACTTTAAGAAGCGGCTATTAGGCACTACGTGCTCGTCCGTACCGTATCGTATCATTACATAATACTGTACGTACGTACGTTCGTACCCGTTCGTACAGTACGAACGTAACACAAACGTATAGGTAACAATCAAAATCAGTTTCTGTTTTATCCGCGTGTACAATACATAGGTTGCTGACATATTGTTGTTATTGTATGTACTGCACTGCATTGTACTTGGTAGGGTTGATTGATTTGGCTGTCTCGCCATAACTGTCTGAACCATCTCTATAACAGGATGCACTATGCTATAGCGTACATGTAATAGGGTGACATCCTGCTCATTGTTGCTATGAGAGAAAAGGGGAGAGCAAGCTTTAATTGACGCTTGTTCTGCCTCTCTACTGATCATTTTTTTCTAGCTTCAGCCTGTTATAGAGTGCTTCTCTGGAAATGCACCATAGGCAGCTTTTTTATGGTCCAGCAGCCGTTTTCCAAACATATTGAGCCTTCCGCATTACGTTGCTGACCAGTTTAAAATTTAACCCCTCCTGTGTGCTGAGATATGGCTGCTGGTAGGCCCAAATTGCCCCTCATGTGCCCGCCACTTTTTTCAAAAAGCGCACTTGGATGTACCCACTCCGGTGTGCGGGATCTTCAGATTCTTTTGGTGCTCATCTGCCTGACTCTAATGGGACTTCAACTGTCTCGTGTAATTCAGCAGTACTATAAGCGCATGAGTAGATCTCAAGCTCAACCACCTTCAGTAGTACACAATGAGACTGCTTCGATAGTTCAGGAAGAGCCTGTCCCTATGTTATCAGCGAAACCGCAGTCACAACCACAAGCAGGGACATCGATGGAAACGACGAACAAGCAGATTTTGTTCCTGCGAACGTCGGACGAGCCGTTGGAATGCTTCGAAGCGTGCGCGCTTTATTCGGCCGCAACGCATAATCCGCTCGCTCGCGTGACGTGGTTCTATGCATATTCAAACGGTAATAAGGACCAAAAAGGGATCCCCCTCCAACTACCAGCTCCTCTGCTTGAGTTGGGCAATGTCGAAGCTCGACTCATCAATTTCGCAGGAGTTTTTGCGCGCACGCCGCTGCACACGTGGTACCGCTCCGGCCAATGGAACGTGAGCGATTTCGTCAAGCGAATTCGATTCCTCAGCGACGCGGCGCGGCTCGCCTACCTGTTTAAGCACGGCGGCGCTTACCTAGACACGGATAGCATCTCTCTTCGCTCGATCACTCCGCTACGCAACAGTATCGCCTATCAAAATCGACGAGAACTGGCCAATGGCTTTATGAAATTTGAAGCTGGTCACCCCTTCCTTCGTTTGGCCATGGAAAAAGAGGCCGCCGAATTCGATCCCAAGTTGAAGGAGATTAACTTCGGCCCCTTACTGGTCACAAGTGTCTATCAAGAATACAAGCCATGGCCGTCGAACAAATGGCCATCGGTTAACGCGATGGCGGAACAACTTTTTTATCCCTTTAACTACGCAACTGCTCACTTCATGTTGCAGAAGAATGGTAGCGCACCGGAACGCGAGAACAAACTGAATCAGGCTTACTCGCTGCATCTGTGGCGCAATAACCCTTTAGTTGTTCCACTTGTCTACATAATTCATATTGTGTAGATCTCTGAAAAAATCTACATAAAAGATCAACACAATCGATATGTAGATCTTTTAAAAAAAATTTTCAATTGTGTAGACATCTACATAAAAGATCTACCTATATTTGTCTACACAATCTTTTTAATTGTGTAGGTGGGATGAAAAAATCCACACAACTTTTGTAGACACAATTACATTTCTGTCTACACAATTCAAGGAATTTTGTATGGGAAAATCTACACAATAACAAAGATTGTGTAGAAATCACACCCTTTGTAGACACAATCATGCTTTATCTACTAAAATTGTCTACTAAATTGTGCGATTAGGTAGACAAAACTCCAGATTATGTAGGCGATAGAATGCATATGCGGAAAAGTATGTGGATGGATGAAATTTTTTTAAAAATATGTTGATGGATGAAATTATGTCCCGTGATTGTGTCTAATTGTGCAGAAATTTGCTAAAGATCTACTAAATTAGACATAATAACTTGGCTCATTTCTACACATTTTGCCTATGAATTTGTGTATATTATTGTGCATATTGCTGTGTATTTCGAAATTATGACAAAAATATTTATTATGACAAGGCAGTGGACTTCGACAAGAGCTGGGCTAGAACACGACACATATATCAGATAATACCGCTGGGCTAGAACATGACACGTTTATCAGATAACACTGATGACTCATGAGCATGAGGTAAAGTAACAACCTGAGCATGAGGTAACGTAACAACAGCAACGATACCCGATAACTCGAACGAGCAAAAATACAGTTCAAAATTGCGCAAAGTGTAAAGAGCAGTTCAAGAAGATCAAGAATCAAGATCAAGATGAAGCAAGATTCAAAAACATGGAATGGCTTCTGCACCTATTCATACCTACCATTCTGTAATTTTGCGCCTCTGACAACTGAATTTTTGGGCGCAAATGGAAAACTGAGGCGGAAACGCGCCTGAACTACGAAACGCGCCTGAAGTACCATGTAGGGTACTGTGGGGTAAACCCGGACAGGGGTAAACCCGGGCACCTAAGTTTTTTGAACTTTCCGCTTCAGCAAATGATGAACATGGTAGCTCATTTTGAAAGAGGAGAGTTCAAGGAATCGATTGGTAGAATACTTGTAGCAATCGGTCGTACAGTTGCTGAGATATACTAGGTGTCCGGGTTTACCCTACAGTACCCTAGTAACCCTACCTAACCTCCTGACTACACATCCTACGTCCTAGAGGGCCCACGTATACCTACCTAATGATCCAGCTCATCACTTCCGTATTACTATCTGTTTTTTCCTGTTCTTCAGCAGTGTTGAAGAGCGCTTCTCTGGAAATGCACCTTATTAGGTACCTTTTTTATGGTCCAGCAGCCATTTTCCAAACATATTGGGACTTCCGCATTACATTGCTGGCCAGTTTGCAATTTAAACCCTCCTGTATGCTGAGATATGGCTGTTGGTAGGCCTTTTCAACATCATTCTATCATACAACGATCTACGTACATATACTGTATTTTGCAAGGCACGAAAGAAAGTTCACAAGGAAACTCCAGCCGCTTTGTGAAATATTGAAGGACAAATGCAGACTTGTCTCAAAACTTCACGTGCTTCTATTCACTGGTTGCGCTGGGTGATCACAAGCTGACCCCTCCAATGTACACTGATTCAGTGCAATCATTTTCGATTGGTAAAATTGCCAGTACAACTTTCGCTGAGAATCCGTGCAAATGTGACAAGTAGGGTACTGTGGGGTAAACCCGGACACGGGGTACACATGCACATCTAAGTTTTTCTGAACTTGCCGCTTCAGCAAATGATGAACATGGTAGCTCATTTGAAAGAGGAGAGTTCAAGGAATCGATTGGTAGAATACTTGTCGCAATCGGTCATATGGTTGCTGAGATATACTAGGTGTCCAGGTTTACCCCATAGTACCCTATGTTCCCGACAACCCAGAATTACTCAGCGCAACCAGTCAATAGAATGTCTGGCTGCAAATTTTGGAAAAGTGGCGAGTTTCACAGCGAACTCTTAGTGGTCAGAAGGAAAATGTAGATGAAGCCATCTACACAAAAAGTGCATACAAAAATAGGGAACCTAAACCTAAACACAATAATTCCTCAACAGACTTGGGTGCTGAGACGAGACGCAATGTCATCTCCTGTCCCCATATTCACAGGGCTCACTGTGATGGCTTCCAACAGGAGGTAGGAGAAGTTGAGTTCTTTGCCATGGAGGAGGAGGAGAAGAAGATGAAGTGCTGCAGAGAGTTCGATTTTGGAGCTGAAGCTGAGAAGCATGTGGAAGAAATGGAAGAAGGATGCAGTGAAGCCAAGGGGCCGGAGAAGAAGAAGTGCTGCAGAAAGCTCGATCTAGATGGTGCAGCTGCAGCTGAAGGGCAGGGGGGTGGGAAGGAAGCTGGCCACGCTGAAGAGCAGGGTAGAGAACAGGAAGATGGATGTCAGATCCAGTGATAGAGCCGGACCGGATACATACTGTAGTGGCAGTACTGTATGTATGTTTGTGGTCAGTTTGCTGATTGATGAGACCATATGAAAGAAACTGTCATTTTGATGAATTTGCGAGTGCGATCTTGCACTAGGCTTCACAACAATACTTACAGTAAAACAGTGCAGCAACAAATACAGTAAGAGTACAGACTACAGTATACAGTAGTGTACAAGAGACAGTTACAATTACAAGATACAATTACAGTTAGAAGCTACAATTATACACATAGAAATATGTACGTACATAATTATACTCCATTACATGGTTGATTACATGGTTGAGGACTGTTCCTGCGGTCTGGTATACAAGTATGTAT
>JASAMW010003889.1:0-13431 GCA_030247985.1 Epsilonema sp. ZAB3_2
CTGCCAGCAGCCATCAGCCGCTACGTAATATCCCCCTGATGGGTTAACGAATTAACAAGTCGTTCCTCACGCACGCGTGTTCTCACTGCATGAACGCCTGCCAGGTATCGAAAAACTACGCGTTACATGTAATTACTACAGTATTATTCTGTCGTTTTTAAAAAAACTAAAAACAGAAAAAGAAGATTTTCGGTCTCATGGGAGCTCTTTTTGAGCCAAATTTCTTTCAGCTAAGAACGGACACCAAAAGCTTTTGCAATCGCTAAAAGAGATAAGTATACGGTGTCATGCCAAACCAACGAGGAAGCGATTTTCTAGACCTGATGCATAACTGTAATTTCGTGGAAACTATTCGGGGGAACGTGCGCCTTTGCCGCTGAGACAAGCAACGTCAGTCATGGCCTATGTTTTATGGCCGACTACTCGATAACACTGCGTTTTTGCTAATTTTCAGCCTGCCCGTTGGGCGAAGGTTCTATTAACACTTTCTTTTACTCCAAGACTCTTGTCACTCTTATCTTTTCTCTCTTGTCTTTTGCTTTTCTACTCTTGTCGGCTGCATTCTGCGAATCGTTGCAACGTCCATTTGCACACATACATGCACTGAGGAGACTGGATTAGGCTTATCGCTTACTATTTCTTAATTAATATTTATTTTTTTGCTAGGTACACTACGTTGTAGAGTGCTTCTTTGGAAATGTATATCGGACACCTTTTTTATTTTCCTGCTGCCGTTTTCCAAACATATTGCGCCTTCCGCACGACGCGCTGACGAGTTCAAAATTTAACCCCTCCTGTGACCAATGCTGAGATATAGCTGCTGGTAGGCCCAAATTGCCCCTCACGTGGCCCCGCTATTTTTTTAAAAGTTCTTACCATCATTCTACTCCATTTTCTTCACAGATTTCCATTTGGGGCATGCCCCTCTGATATTTTGATGAACACACCATGATATAGCCCAAAAAGGGGTAATTTTGGCTAATTTGATCATTTTCGTCAATTTTGGTGGTGTATTTATCAAAATATCGAAGGGGCATGCCCCAAACCGAAATCAGCGAGAAAAATGGAGTAGAATTATGTTAAGAACTTTTGAAAAAAGTGGCGGGCACGTGAGGGGCAATTTGGGCCTACCAACAGCCATATCTCAGCATACAGGAGGGGTTAAATTTTGAACCGGTCAGCAACGTAATGCGGAAGGCGCAATATGTTTGGAAAACGGCTGCTGGACCATAAAAAAGGTGTCCAAGGTACATTTCCAAAGAAGCACTCTACAACGTAGTGTACCTAGCAAAAAATAAATAGTAGTCACAGCGGGTGACAGACAGGTACTATCTACAGGGTGTCCCACGTAGACCTATCGAATGGTCCAGCCTTCTAACTTCGTAAGGAGATATTATGCTGAGCGCTATTTTATACTGTTGAAACCCAAGAAAATACATTGTTGTGGCAAAATTTGAGCCGATAGGTATAAGAAATGTAAACACAAGCTTGCAAAGTTTCGAGCACGTTTTTCAACATTTGAAAACAGGGGCCAATATGACCTGACAGCTCCTGAAGGCAGAGAGCGCAATCGCCAATAATCCGTCGACGAGATGACGTAGAGCCAGTTTTGTTTAGCCATGTTTGCATGTTGGATGCGCCGCTTGACCATGCTGAGCAAAGATCTCTATCTTAAAACCATGCTCAGTGCGGAAATGCGAAAACAGGGTCCAACATTTCCAAGCCGTAATTTCATCCCCAGTTGAGGATCGGCTCAAATTGCCACAACAAATGGATTTTCTGGGTTTCTGGGCAAAATTCCTATCATGTCTCTAATACGGCGTTATACTGGCCTTATTCTAAGAAAACACCCTGTATTAGCTGATGCGCTATTTTATACTGTTGTAAGAAAACATCAAGACATGTAAACACAAGAGAATAAGTACACCCGCGCAAAGACTATTCCATCATGTCGCTACTATTAAAAAACACAAATTTGCGAAAGCTGCATTGCTCCAACTGTTGAGCTTGCAACGCATTTCATATATCACTGATAACTCATCAAAATGATCAGTTTCTTTCTCGTCATTGACCATAGCTCGCTATACTGTACTGTGATCGGTCGTGCACTACAACTTAGTTGATCAAGCTCAGCGGTGGATACTCAAAATTCTGGATCGCGTTAGTCGACTCCCAGCTTACCTTACTTCGCGTATAATAGTACCTCAATCTCAAGTCAAGGTTCAACACACATACCGTAGCCGTATGTAGATAGCATCATGATCCCCAATAACAGCTCTGACCCAATCCGCTTCATGCTGGAGGAAAAATCATTCGCCACTCTCCAGAGTACAATGCCAGCGGTGATTGCACATTGCGTAACCGGCTTACTGGCAGTCTTAAGCAACATCGTGGTCTTACTGTTGATGGCGCGCAGCGTTCAACTGCAAACTGCGAGTCATTTTCTTGTCAGTCAGTTGGCCATAGCCGACTTCTTGGTAGGCGCTTCATACTTCGCCACCGCCACCAAAAGAATGCTGCGGTTGCACTGGAGAATTCCGGAAGTGATGAGTCAGTTGAGATGCTGCGCAGAACTGTTTCCCCTTCAGTTCAGGTACCACCTGGCACCACTAAAATTGACGACGATCTTTTTTTGGTAAACTCATAAGAATGATGCTTCAAGTTTCGGTGAGTGACACTGACACCTTTCTTTTGTTTTTCTAGTCTAAGCGCCTCAATCCTGCTCGCCCTTGCCATCTCGATCGAACGCCTGCTCGCAACCGCGGCGCCACTCGCCTATTTTCAGCATGCCAGGGCAATTGCCGCCACTCTGGGCTGTTTTGCTTGGCTGTATGCCGCAGTAGACGCTTCGTTCATGTTCATGGGCGTAAGCTCTAGCCTGTTGATCCCGAATTGTAATCTGGTGGCAACGGTGACCCAGTCCTACTACAACTTCAATTCCATTCATAAGCTCAGCTTGATCTGCGCTATGGTCGCCCTCTACGGCTGTGTCATGCTGGCACTATCGCTTCAAGTTAGGGCGGCGAGGAAGAATCACGAAAATGTGGTGGAAGTGAAGAAAAAATTACAGGTAACCTACGATTATGTTGTTAGTTATTGCAATAATTCGATGGCAAATTAGCGAAAACTGTTTCAAACGTTTGGGGAAAATATTTTATAGGCGAAAGTAGCCAAAATGCTGGGTGTCATCGTTCTGCTTTATCTGGTGAATCAAGTGTTGACAAGAGTCGGCATCGCATTGCTGGTCTATCTACCGCCCGCGGATCGGCCAACCTTCGCTCCGTTCATTCGTATCTTTGTCATACTGAATAGTGGGGTCAACTTATTCATTTACATCGGGTAAGCTAGACAACCAAGAGACTGGCTGGCACACACCTAGCCGCTTTCAACTACTGAGTGAGATACACCTAACATCCGGTATTCGCTACTTGCGCGAAGAATTACGGGTGGTCGTGAGCTGACTCCTGTTTTCAGTACGGTTCTTGATAGATTGGTGGGACATTACGGACCGGCCAGCACTGGACCTAAAACGCAAAAGACGAGAGTCAGCTCCGCGACCACCCATAATTCTCAGCGCAAGTAGCGAATAGAGAATGCTTGCTTGTTTGCAGATTGAGTACGGAATACAAGACCGCTTTTCGTACTTTGTGGGGTAGTGGTCGCTGCGGCAAAAACAGCATCGCCACCGTCACCCCGATTCACCATATCCGGACTTCGAATAACAGCAAATGAGAAAAAGATACAGTACGATGAAAACAGAAAAAGATTCTCAAAAATTACACAGGCATGCTTTTATTTGCAGATAAAAAATTGTTGTTGACACCTGGTAAGCACAAAGTACTCCACGATGTACTGTGACAGCTGTTTGTAAATATTAAGACAGACAAAATCTACCCTTATTGCTCCATCAAAAAGGCAAAGCTACCATAAGCACGGGCGTATCACATTTATTGAAGCGTAACACTATGTCTAGTTTAAGATCGAACGGGCCTGCATCGCCGAGATCCCACCATTGATTGTCGCGCCGGGCTCATTTCGCCAGATATTGTCTTTTAGCTGCTCTGTAGAGTTTCAGTCAGTTTTGGTATTCCCCCCGAAGGATCTTTTGCGTGCGCCGTCGTCTTTTTCCGGTCGCGCTTCGCTCGCGAGCGAAGAGAAAACAGAAGAACAAAAAGACGACGGCGCAACGCAAAAGATATTGTCCAGAGTAAATAGGGGATACAAAACTGCACTTGATTCTCGCGCGAGCGCGAGACAAACGAACACTATGTCTAGTTTAACCTAAAGAAGGGTCCGCGCCCCACATATGTATATTCCATCATTATAGTACACACAACACACTAAAGGCCGGACAAAGTTTGCAATGCCATTCATACAATTTCGAAAGGTTGGACTTGGACGATCTGCTTAGAATTGCTTCTTGTAGCAACAAATTTAAGTCATTCGTTCGTTCGTTCATTCTTGAAGGCCTAAAATCCAAGAAAAATTAAACTGCACCTTGCTCAGAGCCAACTACAGCATGTTGTGCATGATCGGCACGACTAAACTTACATAAGAAGAACAAATTACGCTATTACGCTACATGTTTACGTACGCGTACGCATCTACAGTAATAGACACAAACTAGGAAAAACGAATATGAAAACAAGCAAACCAATCTTTAACGTAAAACAAAAAAGCAACGGAAAGTCACATGAATAAAATAAGAAAAGTGTTTTTGCTTGACTTCGAATACAAATAATTCGCAGCCTACACTACACCAAGCGTTCATTCACTCGTGGCTTCAGATTCAGGCAATTTTTTCCGTCCTTTCCTCCCATCTTTTTCTCCACCGCTACAACGCAGTCTTTCTTCTGAATATGGCCCCGATGACTCCACGGGACCGTCATCCCCAGTCCCAACAGCGCCAGGCGCTCATTGGCCAGGGAATTGTCATCGCCGGTAGAGGTCGCTTTCGTCTGACTCTTCTTATTGGTCGCCGTCTCCTTTCCGCCAATCAGAGTGGCGAGAGGAAGGCGGGGACGGCGACGGATCTTCCTGTACCGCCTAACGCCGTTGAGTTTGGTATCAATACAAAAAGAGCCATTCATTCTTCCAGAAATAAGTAACCAAGTAAAACGTCATAAAACAGTCGACCAATAGTAGTGGTCAAAACTTTCAGGTCAGTATGGACGAGTTACAGTAACGCTATTGGGTTGGTCGCGTCGATAGCAACTTCGCGGTATTTAGTGAAAAGTTGGATCGGTACCTGCGGGGTCGTCGACCTTGTTCAATTATCTGGGAGTGGAAAAAAGGCGAGTGAAAAGAATTTGGCTTGGCGTCGACGACCCCACAGGCACCAATCCAAACTTTCGCTAATTACCGCGGGGTCGCTATTGACCAACCCAATCGCATTACTGCAACTTGTAAATAGATCATTTCTTGAATGACACGTATGTACAGTTCCTACCTACTCGCTTTTTTGACTGGTACTTTACACAGCTGCTGAATGAATGATGAATGAATGGCCCCTTTTGACATCGCAAAGCAACAAATTTTCACCGCAGAGCTGATTCCTCCTTCCGTTTTGGTACTAGAAGATGCGGCGGCAGTCCACGCAACTAAGTACGCAATTCTTCCTCTGCATCATTATCTCCTCTTGCTCCAGCTCCCCTCTCCTGTCCATAATATTCGTCATCAACAATCCATCTTTTACCGTCCGCTACTTTCTTTATTATCTCGACTGGCCGATAGACGCCAAGCTTTGGTAAGGCGAGAGAACACCGCTGCTGCTGCTGCTGCTTCTCCAGTCATCATTCGGGGTAGCTGCATGACTATTTTGTAGACCTCTGTTTTGTGATGGACCTACATACATGTACAACGGACGGCGCTTGCGTGGACAGATTATTTAAATAAGTGGCGCCAAAGTACGGTCCACTTATTTGAGGTGTCCACGCTTTTGCCGGTGAATTTTTGTACAGCGGCGTGGACAGCTGTGCAGGTCCATAACAACATAGACGTCTACAACATCATCCTGCACTTCCCGAATGACTACTTGGAGTTCACCATCTTCTTCTTCTCTCCCTAAAAAACTGTTTCCAATCCCCTTCTTTGTCTTTGCCTTCTCGTTCTTCTCTTCTCGCCACTGCCTGTACTCTCCCTCTCGCTATGGCTTCTTCTGAATATAAAACATGGTCAAGTAGCTCCAGTCGGCGGACAGTTGAAGCGTCTCTGTTGTAGTATTGGATGGAATTAGGTGAATATTTGCGGATTTCGTAAGGCTGAATCTGGCTGGAAAGAAGAACGAGATGTAGCTCTCTCAGGAGTAGGGCGAAGTGAGAGTACCGTCATCAAACAGAGGCGAAGCATCTGTAATAATGCGATAACAGACAACACAAAGCGACACAAAAATACATAGGTATAGAACGACAATTCTACCGACCCATAACTTCCGTATTACAAGGCAGCTGATAGATGGGTCACTAGCGTCATCTCAAGGTCAATTCAAGAGCTATATGTTGGTATGTCTACTGTTTCTGTTCGTCCTTCCAGTCGCGAGTTAGAGCGATTCCCGCAGACCAACTCAAAAACACTTTTCCCAAAACTGAAACCCACAGTAATTTCCTCTCTCATCTGCCTATTCTTTGGCTCAGCCAGAGATAATTTTGCGAGAAGTGAATGTCGCCCATCAACACCCATTCCTCAATCATCTCTCTGTGTGGTGTGACCATTTGCATGCATTTCTGCACTTTGTTGCCCAAATATCCACCCTCAATGCTGAATCTTCACACTGCATTACCACCCCTTTGGTTTGTTTGAGCATTTTGTCAAGCTAAGCTGTTCAAAACGCTAGAATTCCATTTTCAGTGGTTCAGATATAATGAAAGAGATCGCTGGTTAATGCTTTTGCTATATCGCATTCACATTGCCACGTTTTAGTCCAGTTATTTCTCAATTAGCTCCGTTTGCTGAAAACTGTTATAAATTCAGTTTTGGGAAAACTGTTTTTGAGGTGGTCTGCGGGAATCGCTCTAACTCGCGACTGGAAGGACGAACAGAAACAGTAGACATACCAAAATATAGCTCTTGAATTTACCTTTCAGATGAGCTAGGTCCCTTCTTTCTCTGCCTCTTAAGACGGAAGTTATGATCGATTGAATTTTGTGTAAATTTAGGTTGGACACCCTGTAAATCCCGAAATGCGCATATGCTTGTGTACACTCGGCCCTTGAATCATGTACATATACATATGTTTGGCTTGCATTATGCCTAGTCCATTATTGTAATTGTATCTCTGAGTGTTGGCTGGGGGCGAACTCGTATGTTTGATGTTTCAGCCAGTCTACCTGTCGACTTCGCTCTGCGTGGACTCCCACGACATCCTGCGGAGGCTGACGGAGGCAGCGGGAGTGCAGCAGAAGCGCTTCTCCTCCCCACCCTTCTCTTCCGCCACGACGAGAGAGACGGCGGAGGCGACAGCCGAGAAGTCACCGCTCAAAATGACCACCTCCACGCCCGGTCCTTTGGTCACATTTCCGTCCTCTACAGAATACGAAAGAAAGAAAACCCTGCCCGCAGGTACGCACTGTATCATGTATCTTATCCCAAGTTTGGAATCTCTTATCATGGCTGCCCCCGCGCTTGTACGTAGTAGCATTGAGATCGCACTTTGTTTTCTGGCTTGTCCACGCATTCGTTTGGCTTTATCCTCTGTTCTACTGTTGCTCTTCTGTCCTTTTGTTACTGTACGTCTGTCCTTTTGGTACCTTTTCTGTCCTTTTTTGTCTTTTTTCCTTTTGTTACTGTTACTATACCTATTTATTTTTGTGTTGCTTTGTGTTGTCTGTTATCGCATTATTACAGATGCTTCGCCTCTGTTGGATGCGGTACTCTCACTTCGCCCTACTCCTGAGCAGCAGCTCGCATCTCATTCTTCTTTCCAGCCAGCTTCAGCCTTACGAAATCCGCAAATATTCACGCTAATTTCCATCCAATACTACAACAGAGACGCTTTCAACTGTCCGCCGACTGGAGCTACTACCATTTTTGTTGAGCAAGAGCCAGTAACGAGAGGGGAGCATGTAACTGTCATCAGTGTAGTGGATGAAGAGAAGAACGGGTCGTTGGATTTAGTTGGGCAAAGTTATCATGAAGAAGGGCGATTGGAAACAGTTTTTGAGGAAGAAGAAGAAGATGGTGAACTCCGAGTCGTCATTCGGGAAGTGCAGGATGATGTTGTAGACGTCTATGTTGTTATGGACCTGCACAGCTGTCCACGCCGCTGTACAAAATACGGCGAAAGCGTGGACACCTAAATAAGTGGACCGTACTTTGGCGCCACTTATTTAGAATAATTGTCCACGCAAGCGCCGTCCGTTGTACATGTATGTAGGTCCATCACAAAACAGAGGTCTACAAAATCGTCCTGCACTTCCCGAATGATGACTCGGAGAATGCAGCAGCAGCAGCAGCGGTGTTCTCTCGCCTTACCAAAGCTTGGCGTCTATCGGCCAGTGGGAGGATGATGAAGAAAGTAGCAGCGGGTCGAAGATGGATTTGTTGATGACGAATATTATGGACAGGAAAGGGGAGCTGGAGCAAGAGGAGATAATGATGCAGAGGAAGAATATGGTACTAGTTGCGTGGACTGCCGCCGCATCTTCTAGTACGATTACGGAAGGAGGAATCAGCTCTGCGGTGAATAATTTGTTGCTTTGCGATGTCAAAAGGGGCCATTCATTCATCATTCATTCAGCAGCTGTGTAAAGTACCAGTCAAAAAAGCGAGTAGGTAGGAACTGTACATACGTGTCATTCAAGAAATGATCTATTTACAAGTTGCAGTAATGCGATTGGGTTGGTCAATAGCGACCCCGCGGTAATTAGCGAAAGTTTGGATTGGTGCCTGTGGGGTCGTCGACGCCAAGCCAAATTCTTTTCACTCGCCTTTTTTCCACTCCCAGATAATTGAACAAGGTCGACGACCCCGCAGGTACCGATCCAACTTTTCACTAAATACCGCGAAGTTGCTATCGACGCGACCAACCCAATAGCGTTACTGTAACTCGTCCATACTGACCTGAAAGTTTTGACCACTACTATTGGCCGACTGTTTTATGACGTTTTACTTGGTTACTTATTATCTGGAAGAATGAATGGCTCTTTTTGTATTGATACCAAACTCAACGGCGTTAGGCGGTACAGGAAGATCCGTCGCCGTCCCCGCCTTCCTCTCGCCACTCTGATTGGCGGAAAGGAGACGGCGACCAATAAGAAGAGTCAGACGAAAGCGACCTCTACCGGCGATGACAATTCCCTGGCCAATGAGCGCCTGGCGCTGTTGGGACTGGGGATGACGGACCCGTGGAGTCATCAGGGGGCCATATTGAGAGAAGACTGCGTTGTAGCGGTGGAGAAAAAGATGGGAGGAAAGGACGGAAAAAATTGCCTGAATCTGAAGCCACGAGTGAATGAACGCTTGGTGTAGTGTAGGCTGCGAATTATTTGTATTCGAAGTCAAGCAAAAACACTTTTCTTATTTTATTCATGTGACTTTCCGTTGCTTTTTTGTTTTACGTTAAAGATTGGTTTGCTTGTTTTCATATTCGTTTTTCCTAGTTTGTGTCTATTACTGTAGATGCGTACGCGTACGTAAACATGTAGCGTAATAGCGTAATTTGTTCTTCTTATGTAAGTTTAGTCGTGCCGATCATGCACAACATGCTGTAGTTGGCTCTGAGCAAGGTGCAGTTTAATTTTTCTTGGATTTTAGGCCTTCAAGAATGAACGAACGAACGAATGACTTAAATTTGTTGCTACAAGAAGCAATTCTAAGCAGATCGTCCAAGTCCAACCTTTCGAAATTGTATGAATGGCATTGCAAACTTTGTCCGGCCTTTAGTGTGTTGTGTGTACTATAATGATGGAATATACATATGTGGGGCGCGGACCCTTCTTTAGGTTAAACTAGACATAGTGTTCGCTTCAATAAATGTGATACGCCCGTGCTTATGGTAGCTTTGCCTTTTTGATGGAGCAATAAGGGTAGATTTTGTCTGTCTTAATATTTACAAACAGCTGTCACAGTACATCGTGGAGTACTTTGTGCTAACCAGGTGTCAACAACAATTTTTTATCTGCAAATAAAAGCATGCCTGTGTAATTTTTGAGAATCTTTTCTGTTTTCATCGTACTGTATCTTTTTCTCATTTGCTGTTATTCGAAGTCCGGATATGGTGAATCGGGGTGACGGTGGCGATGCTGTTTTTGCCGCAGCGACCACTACCCCACAAAGTACGAAAAGCGGTCTTGTATTCCGTACTCAATCTGCAAACAAGCAAGCATTCTCTATTCGCTACTTGCGCTGAGGATTATGGGTGGTCGCGGAGCTGACTCTCGTCTTTTGCGTTTTAGGTCCAGTGCTGGCCGGTCCGTAAATGTCCCACCAATCTATCAAGAACCCGTACTGAAAGCAGGAGTAAGCTCACGACCACCCGTAATTCTTCGCGCAAGTAGCGAATACCGGATGTTAGGTGTATCTCACTCAGTAGTTGAAAGCGGCTAGGTGTGTGCCAGCCAGTCTCTTGGTTGTCTAGCTTACCCGATGTAAATGAATAAGTTGACCCCACTATTCAGTATGACAAAGATACGAATGAACGGAGCGAAGGTTGGCCGATCCGCGGGCGGTAGATAGACCAGCAATGCGATGCCGACTCTTGTCAACACTTGATTCACCAGATAAAGCAGAACGATGACACCCAGCATTTTGGCTACTTTCGCCTATAAAATATTTTCCCCAAACGTTTGAAACAGTTTTCGCTAATTTGCCATCGAATTATTGCAATAACTAACAACATAATCGTAGGTTACCTGTAATTTTTTCTTCACTTCCACCACATTTTCGTGATTCTTCCTCGCCGCCCTAACTTGAAGCGATAGTGCCAGCATGACACAGCCGTAGAGGGCGACCATAGCGCAGATCAAGCTGAGCTTATGAATGGAATTGAAGTTGTAGTAAGGATCTGGGTCACCGTTGCCACCAGATTACAATTCGGGATCAACAGGCTAGAGCTTACGCCCATGAACATGAACGAAGCGTCTACTGCGGCATACAGCCAAGCAAAACAGCCCAGAGTGGCGGCAATTGCCCTGGCATGCTGAAAATAGGCGAGTGGCGCCGCGGTTGCGAGCAGGCGTTCGATCGAGATGGCAAGGGCGAGCAGGATTGAGGCGCTTGACTAGAAAAAAACAAAAGAAAGGTGTCAGTGTCACTTCACCGAAACTTGAAGCATCATTCTTATGAGTTTACCAAAAAAAGATCGTCGTCAATTTTAGTGGTGCCAGGTGGTACCTGAACTGAAGGGGAAACAGTTCTGCGCAGCATCTCAACTGACTCATCACTTCCGGAATTCTCCAGTGCAACCGCAGCATTCTTTTGGTGGCGGTGGCGAAGTATGAAGCGCCTACCAAGAAGTCGGCTATGGCCAACTGACTGACAAGAAAATGACTCGCAGTTTGCAGTTGAACGCTGCGCGCCATCAACAGTAAGACCACGATGTTGCTTAAGACTGCCAGTAAGCCGGTTACGCAGTGTGCAATCACCGCTGGCATTGTACTCTGGAGAGTGGCGAATGATTTTTCCTCCAGCATGAAGCGGATTGGGTCAGAGCTGTTATTGGGGATCATGATGCTATCTACATACGGCTACGGTATGTGTGTTGAACCTTGACTTGAGATTGAGGTACTATTATACGCGAAGTAAGGTAAGCTGGGAGTCGACTAACGCGATCCAGAATTTTGAGTATCCACCGCTGAGCTTGATCAACTAAGTTGTAGTGCACGACCGATCGCAGTACAGTATAGCGAGCTATGGTCAATGACGAGAAAGAAACTGATCATTTTGATGAGTTATCAGTGATATATGAAATGCGTTGCAAGCTCAACAGTTGGAGCATGCAGCTTTCGCAAAATGCTTCGAGCCATGCTGTGTTTTCTTAATAACAGTAACGCAAGACATGATGGAATAGTCTTTAGCGCGGGTGTACTCTATTCTCTTGTGTTTACATGTCTTAATGTTTTCTTACAAGAATATAAAATAGCGCTCAGCTAATAGATAGTACCTGTCTGTCACCCGCTGTGACTACTATTATTTTTTTGCTAGGTACACACGTTGTAGAGTGCTTCTTTGGAAATGTACCTTGGACACCTTTTTTATGGTCCAGTAGCCGTTTTCCAAACATATTGCGCCTTCCGCATTACGTTGCTGACCGGTTCAAAATTTAACCCCTCCTGTATGCTGAGATATGGCTGTTGGTCAGCCAGAATTGCCCCTCACGTGCCCGCCACTTTTTTCAAAAGTTCTTAACATAATTCTACTCCATTTTTTTCGCTGATTTCGGTTTCGGGGCATGCCCCTTCGATATTTTGATAAATACACCACCAAAATTGACGAAAATGATCAAATTAGCCAAAATTACCCCTTTTTGGGCTATATCATGGTGTATTCATCAACCCCCTAAGAGGGGCATGCCCCAAATCGAAATCTGTGAAGAAAATGGAGTAGAATGATGGTAAGAACTTTTGAAAAAATTGGCGGGCACGTGGCAACTTGGGGCTACCACACTATTGTAGCATACAGGAGGTTAAATTTTGAACTGGTCAGCAACATAATGCCGGAAGGCGCAATATGTTTGGAAAAGCACTGTGGACCCCGAGATATCCGATACATTCCCGAAGAAGCACTCATTTTAATATACCTAGCAAAAAAATAAATATTAATTAAGAAATAGTAAGCGATAAGCCTAATCCCGTCTCCTCAGTGCATGTATGTGTGCAAATGGACGTTGCAACGATTCGCGCAAAATGCAGCCGACAAGAGTAGAAAAGCAAAAGACAAGAGAGAAAAGATAAGAGTGACAAGAGTATTAGAGTAAAAGAAAGTGTTAATAGAACCTTCGCCCAACGGGCAGGCTGGAAATTAGCAAAAACGCGGTGTTATCCGAGTCGTCGGCCATAAAACATAGGCCATGACTGACGTTGCTTGTCTCAGCGGCAAAGGCGCACATTTCCCGAATAGTTTCCACGAAATTACAGTTATGCATCAGGTACTAAAAATCGCTTCCTCATTCATTTGGCGTGACACCGTCTACGTATCTCTTTTCGCGATTGCAAAAGCTTTTGGTGTCCGTTCTTAGCTGAAAGAAATTTGGCTCAAAAAGAGCTCCCATGAGACCGAAAATCTTCTTTTCTGTTTTTAGTTTTTTAAAAACGACAGAATAATACTGTAGTAATTACATGTCAGTCATAGTTTTGGATACCTGACAGCGCATGGCAACACGCGTGCGTGAAAAACAACTTATTTCCGGTAAGGGATCATTTAGATATTCAGTCAGCGGCTGATGGCTGCTGGCAGGGGTACCCCCCCCCTAGCCGCGCGCCGTCACCACTACATCAC